>OY757027.1:3689354-3704354 GCA_963580285.1 Lucinisca nassula | reverse complement strand
ATTATTTTATATATACGAGTATTATGATATAATTGAAGCGATTTTCACGAAAAAAATTATATTTGTCCACGTTTAGAATACCTGATATCAGTATATACAGATATCAGTATATACAGATATATTCTTAGTCAAAAAAGTAACTATACCAACTTCCGGGTGAAACTCACTAGATATCTGGCAGCTATTGAGCTAAATTTGGCTGTAGACATGTAAATAGAACGTTTAGCTAGAGTATGCCCAAACTTGCATTTGATCATACCTTTCTGCTCCAGAGTTGTCTTGCAATATGTGTCTAGAAAGATTTTGGTAGAAAATGGACATTGTGCATGCGCAGAAGTCACTTTTTTCTAACATGGAAGAAAATGTCGTCTGAACATCGGATAACACCTTACTTTTGCAATATCTCATGATCTCACATTATAAGCGAGGTTTTAATTTGTGAAATACTCAAATTATCTCCCTTGCAATTAAAAGTATAGCAATTTTCGAACTGCTGTAATTTTTATTCCTGTCAATCAATGTTTGCCATTTGTCAAACAAACGCTTTGTTTCCACTATTGCAGTTCATCATTATGGTAAAAATTTCAGAAAAATCATGTAGCATGTAGCACTATCGATTGCGATTTTCTATGGAAAGCAGCATTTGCACACAACTTCTAAGAATTAGAGGTCAATATGTGTTAGCCTGTTTCTCGTTGCTGATGCAACTAAAGTTCCAAATCTTTTGTGAATAGACGCAAATGGTATCTAAAGAAATGTAACGTGTATCAAATTTTAGAAATGTAGGGTTCAGGGAAATTTTGTGATGTTAAATCATAGCAGGTTTTAATGATTTTCTCTGTGAAAATGACATGGTGACCCCTTGGGTGTTTAAAGCAATAGTCTACAGTGATGTGTTTACGAAAACAAAAACGAATGGGGCTTTTACACGGACAAATGCGTCTTCGTACCAAAACATAACAAACTTCATGTAGTTTTTTTCTGTAGTAGCTATAGTACAAGAAGCAATTTTACGTGTAGGATTTTTTTGACTGAGTATATATACACATTATTTTAAACAGTCAGTCGATTCGTATAGCCTTTACTTCTATTTTACAAGGCTATACATTGTTTTCCTTATTCCTGCTCTAATAGAAGAGAAGGCAATGATCAGGAATCCATAAACATAACCCACAGCTCCCATCAGAGACACCAAGTGAAAGAGGCACAAACATGAAATAACGGGACCCTAATGGAAACATCACTAGCGGAAAGCCAAAAGGACAGTTACTATCCCACAAAATGGCCAATTGGCTATCCAAAACAAATAATATAAGAGATACACACTCAAAGACAAGCCATAAAAATAAACCACGACAGAAGAACCGCCCCGGAACGGCCAGCGAAACGAACTCCACCGTGGCCACAACCCCCGCCCCCACTTCCGTCGGGACTTAGACAAATAATTTGTTCAGTCCGCATGAAGGCCTCCCTCTAAGACATAAGTTGTGGGTACTCATTAGAACTTATGTGGTTACTCATTAGAACCACCTTGTCACCCTTGAGTGCCCACAATCTATGTTTGGAGCCGAAATATGCAAAATAACACATTTTTTAATCAGAAAATTTGTATTTTAATATTTAGTTTTATTAGGTACAATTTCCAATACTGTAAAAATAAAGTAAGAAAATAAAACATTAGAAATAACATTAAAGATTTATTCTAATGCACTTGCGTATGTAACGCGACGTCTGATTGGATAACGTCAAAAATTTGCGACAGTATATTCTGCGATATACTGTCGGAAATCCGACGTCATCATGTAACGTCGCTTTCCATTGGTTGTCATTTGGTTTTACACAGCTCACCGCGCTTGCCGCCTTGTGCAAAACAGTACTGTTTTAACTTAACAACTGAATAAGTGCATTAGAATGGGGATAACTGTATTGAAAATTGTCATTTGGGGAGGTAAATCGGTGGTTTTACGGTCGC
Source organism: Lucinisca nassula (assembly GCA_963580285.1). NCBI lineage: Eukaryota > Metazoa > Mollusca > Bivalvia > Lucinida > Lucinidae > Lucinisca > Lucinisca nassula. Next base: position 3,702,382 of record OY757027.1, on the reverse strand, counting down.
AAATTACGTTTTACGGCTCCGCTGACGCGTCGCCGTAAAACGAAATTTCCGACCGTAAAACCACCGATTAACCTCCCCAAATGACAATTTTGAATGCAGTTATCCCCTAAATATTCTATCGGTCGCCGACATCTTTGCAGAGACACACTTGTGACTATTCATTAGGTGTGAAAAGTATTATCAGCTGGAAAGGATTAAGCGAATAATAACATCAGTAAACAAGTGACCGTTTGCATGCATAGATATCAGCAATCGGTAATTGACGGGCATAAATGAGATAATTAAATTATATATTCGGTACCTTTATTCTAATATCGGAACAAATGGATGGATTTAATTAATACGAACCCAAAAAAAAAGCAAAATAGGCAATGATAAAATGTGTCCAAAGATACAAGGCTTTGGGTTTGAACGTTTTGTTTTTGGACAATTATTTAAAAACTCCCAAACTCAAGAATACAGAACAGAGAATACCAATTTATCTCTATAACTTCTTAGTATTGTGCTGGTTTTAACTTTTCATGCCATAAATGTCTTAGATTTTGTTTGTTTGATTTGAGTCAACACTGTAAAGGTCATTTTGGAGATGTTGCTTCCAATTTTGTGGGATTGTTTTGTAGTCTTAATGTTGGTTTTCTTTCGCTCCAGCATTTCTGTTGTTTCTTGCTGTTTCATTTCTGTGGTTGTTTGAATTTTGTGTTTACGGAGATGTTGCACTGATGAATTAGAATGCCTTCATTCAGACTGAACAAATTATTTGTCGTAATCGCGACGGAAATAAGGGCGAGGATTATGGCCACGTAAAATCAATTTAAGCCCCCCCCCCCCCCCCCCCACTTTCCGCTGACCGTTTCAAGGCGGTTCTTCTGTCGCGGTTTATTTTTGTTATGGTTTGTCTTTGGGTGTTTGTGTCGCTTATATTATTTAGTTTTGGATAGCCTTTTGGCCATTTTGTGGGAAAGTAACTGTCCTTTTGGCTTTCCGCTGTTGGTGTTTTCGATAGGGTCTGTTGCTTCATGTTTGTGTTTCTTTCCCTTTGGTGTCTCTGATGGGAGCTGTGGGTTAATTGTACCGATTCCTGATCATTGCCTCTACTTCTATTTTTACCCAACATTGAAATGAAATGACATCTCAAGCCTTGCCGCCCAATGCAAAACTATCTTAGATGGTATGGCAATTAACAACAAAGATAAGTGTCTTGGGGTGTTTATTACATTGTCGAATTGCCTTCGATGATAGCTTCAAGCGTATATACAGAATCATAATTGTTACTGGTGACACGTCAAATGACATTCATACACCAGGACCTGTGATATGGGCAGTTAGTCCCTAGCTCTAACCAAAGAGGTCAACTTAGTTACATGGTCATCAGCACCTTCAGCTGTCGAAATAATCGAATCGGGAAGGGCATTCAAATCTCTAATGGTGCGGGGGGGGGGGGGGACGATTCTTTATAAATGTCAGTTCTTGCAGTAAGGGTCTGAAACGCCAATGAATGGTGCTTTCTACAGTGCCTAGCCGTGGGGACAAGGTCATCTGTTGGAATGCTAGCAGCACCCTTTAGACCTTTGTATAAAAGGATGAGCCTACAGTCTTTCCTCCTTTTCTTGAGAGACTCCCATTTTAATTTTCCAAGTATTCAAGTCATGCTCCCATTTTCAAAGCAGAAATTGCCTGTTACAAATCTAGCAGCTCTATTCTGATCTTTTTCATTTTTTTTTCGTTAAGGACCACTCCAATGGGGTCCCAGATACAACTGCCATATTCCAAGATTGGGCGAACAAGACCTTTATATGCTGCCTCTTTTACATCCTGTGGCCACTGATGAAGATAAAGCCTCAGGAAACCAGATGTTCTATTTGCCTTAGTACACATGTTGCTAGGAGTATTCCATCTCAAGTTGTGTGTGATTGTCACACCAAGGTATTTAATGGAGTCCACATTCTCGAGGACAGTTCGCTCTAAGGTGTAAGAAGCCTCAACCTTATTAGATCTCTTCCTAGTTATCTGCATAATGTTGCATTCAACTGGCTGAAATCGCATGCCCCATTTCGGACCCAACATCCTAAGCTATCTTTGTCATTCTGAAGTTTCAGTGAGTCATCTGTATCTCTAATTTCCCGGTAGCAAACACAGTCGTCTTATTTCTGAGTCGATGTCAGTGGAAATATCATTGATGTACAGGGAGAACAACACTGGACCAAGAACAGTCCCTTGTGGGACTCCAGACAGAACTGGAGCCCACTCTGAAGATTCACCATTAACAACAACACGTTGATTTCTGTAGCAAAGAAAGGAATCTATCCATTTGAGAGTCTTCCCCCAATTCCGTAACCAAATAACTTAGATTTAAGAAGTTCGTGAGGTGGGGTGTCAAAAGCCTTCTCAAAGTCCAGAATAAATGTGTCCAGCTGCCCCCCTTTGTCCAAGATTTTTGCCCAGTCATTAATAAGTGTGCTCAGCTGAGTTTCACAACTATGCCTTTTCCTAAATGCATGTTGTCTGTCTGACAAAAGTTTATGTTCATCCAAGTGGGCCATGATGTTCGAGCAGACTATATGTTTAAGCAATTTACACAGAACACAAGTCAAAGACACAGGGCGATAATTACGGGCAAGAGCCCTATCTCCTTTTTTGAAGAGTGAACAAATGTTCGCTGAGAGCCATTCTTTGGGAATTTCACCCGTATCAAGAGACTGTTGAAATAGGTGTGCTGGACCTAACTCATTTGCTAGTTCCTTCAGGACTCTAGGATGAAGTTCATCAGGTTCTAAGCCGTTTGTTCGAATATCTTCCAAGGGACCCGGTAAATGTGGTTGCAACTAAATAGCTATGGGTATGCGCTATTCTTGCATACATGTAACTTACGATTCCAACGGAAAATTGTCTTGTACGAAAATGCCCTGAAACGCCATATAAACTCTTCAGCGGCTCGTTCAGAACGTTGTTAACAATTACGTCAGTTTCGCAATGACGTTGTGACGTTGTCGTAAAATTTTAAATGCTACGTCAGCGACAAAGTTACGTCGCTAAACGGAGCAAGGCGCATATGATGATATCTAACATTAAAAACCAATGCGAACCCACCCACCCCCGTCTGGCCATCGGGGCTATGAGAAACATATTGGGCTGCATGGTGCTTCCGCGCAGACTTGCAACCTTCCGGATTTTTGAGTACTGGTGTATAATGTTCCATAAAAGGGTAATCATTTTAATACCCCGTAAACCCGGTTTTCCCTATAATGGGCCCCGTCAAGCGATTTTGGTACTTATCGCCTATGCGAGCAGCGAAGGTTCAGGCGAGCCTGCGCATCCGCGCAGTCTCGCCAGAACCATCGCTGCTCGCTCATACAATCAGTGAATCAACAGGAACCTTCAGACAGAAAGCCATATCCCTGGCCCCTCTGAATGGCTGGGCATGCGCAGTTAAAATTTGTCATGACGGAATGCTCGAAGACACAAATTCGCTTGGCGGGGCTCAATTGAAGGACTACAATACGGAACTGAAACCGTAGAGTGAACATTTTTTTTTTCTGTGCCAGACTACATGTAGCTAGTTTCGGCCAATTAGGCCTCATCAATGAACCTCGGATATTGTCAAATTTCTGTAGTGGAATCAATGATCCCAAAACCGGCCCCGATAGCTCAGTTGGTAGAGTGTCCGCTCCGGGGAACGAGAGGTCACAGGTTCGATCCCGGGCCGCGACATACCAAAGTCGTTAAAAATGGTACTAGCCGCTCCTCGCTTGGCACTCAGATTTACGGGGTAGAGCTAGGACTGGTTGACCCAGTGTCAGGATAATGTGACTGGTTGTGGTATCATGTAATGTTTCTGGGACATGATACTTCAGTGAGCATTGAGCTCCCTGTCGCAACCAGACACCGTCGTGATATGACTGAAAAATTGTTGAAGGTGACGTTTAACCCGAATTCACACACACACACACAATGATCCCAAAGGCTTAGAAAATATAACCCACACCATGATGAAGGATAGTGAGACTTTTTACGGAGGCCACACGTTCTCTTAACACCAGCTGCGGTGACGTTAAACAGCCTGCCCAGGAAAAGTGAGAGTTTGAACATTCCTTAAACCCTAGCGGTTCCTTTGGGCGGTAGGGTTTGTACGAAAGCCTGGTAGAGACTTCTTACTTCTCACTTCATATAGAGAAAACTGGGGTTTATAGGGGTATACATTATTTTTCATATTTTCTGCTCCAAGACATAGGTTGTTGGTACTCGTTAGAACAGTCTCAATGAGGCGGTTTTAACGAGCACCCACAACCTACGTTTGCAGTATAAATAAGAAAAATATCAAGGATTTTTATCAGAAAAGTAGCCATTTTTTCAGTGGTAAAAATGCAATATGTCACACGGGTGTGTTGTCATAATGGCAGGTATACTGTAGTTGCTTTGGACGCCAGCAATTTTGGCATTGGGTATGTTATATTGCAGAAACAGGATGATGGCTAATTAAAACATGTCGCATACGCTTCAAGAGCGTTGACACCAACAGAACAACTTCTACTGATACATGACACATGGGATACTCCAGCTGCTACAGGAGACATGAGGTACTCATTTTGATACAGGAGCCTTGGGATACTCGTCTTAATACAGGAGACATGGGATACTCATGTAGATACAGGAAACGTGTGGTCATTATTCTGATAAAGCAGATATGGATATATATTGATAGGCAAGACATGGGGTACTCCTACTGATACAGGAGACATGGGATACTCGTCTTGATACAGGAGACACGGGATACTCATATTAGATAGAGGAAACATGTGGTACTCATTCGGATAAGGGAGACATGGGGTATTCCTGTTGATAGGCAAGACATGGAATACTCATACAGGAGACATGGGAATACTCCATTTGGTACAGGCGACATGGGGTACTCCTAATGATACATGATACATGGGGATATTCCTTTTGATACAGGAGACATGGGGTACTCCTACTGATACAGGAGACATAGGGTACTCCTTTTGGTACAGGAGACATGGGGATACTCCTTTTGATACAGGAGACATGGGGTACTCCTTTTGATACAGGAGACATGGGGTACTCTAATTGATACTGGAAACATAGGTATTCCCATTGATTCAGGAGACATGGAGTACGCTTATACTGGAGACATTGGATACTCTTGTTGATACAGGAAACATGGAGTACTCTATTGGTACAGCAGACCTGGAGTACTATTGATACGGGAAACATGAGGTACTCCTATTGATACTGGAGTCATGGAGTACTCCTATTGATACAGGAGTCACATGTTCATATTTGGGCTAGCCCCATTTGTCTATGGCACTTGGTAACCTTAACAATTAGCTTGTATCTGAAAAAATCAAAGCTGGAAGATAACACTGCAGTAACACAGGGACAAGAGAAGTTAAAGAGGGGTTAAATGGCTAATGTTAAGTCATGTGGGGATCAAAAAACAACTGCAGCCAACAAATTGAGTTGAGATTCTTCATGTTCAGTAGTCATTAAAATATACATGTATCTATGTACAAACTTATAATGAAATAAAAAATGTCACAAGAAAATCTGTTCTGTAAGATACCCGAGACAATTTTTGTAATTTTCTGTACACTTTCCTGTCGTAACTTTCTGAACATTATCATGTTGTGCCTTCTGTACACTTTTCTGTGATAGACTTACACTTTCCTGTCATAAACTCTGTACACTTTCCTGTCATAACATTCATAGCTATCTGTACACTTTCCTTTCGAACATTTTGTACACTTTCCCATAATGTTCTGTACACTTTCCTATACTGTTTTGTACACTTTCCTGTCAAACATTTTGTACACTTTCCCATAATGTTCTGTACACTTTCCTCTTTCCTATAATGTTTTATACACTTTCCTGTCAAACATTTTCGTACACTTTCCCATAATGTTCTGTACACTTTTCTATAATGTTTTGTACACTTTTACGTCATATATTTCCATACACTTTCCTGTCATAACTTATCTGTACACTTTTCTTCACACTTTCTTGACATATGAAAAAGGGTCTCCTCTTCAAGGAATGTATTTGCTCCTGTGGAACAAATACTTTCCTTGAAGAATAGCCTCCTGCAAAGGGACAAAAAACAATTTCTGAAAGAATTGCTTCCCCTGAAAATGTACACATTTCCCTTAAAAGGGCCAAGATGACCCTGTATCACTCCCCTGTGGATCTGATTATCATTAGTGATGTTTAGAAAAAAAAAAGAAACTGAAGAAAGCAAGACATGTTGGTTAACCCGATTGATATAAATATCATCAAAGATCCAGGATTGTCAATATAATTGTACATCAGCTGAAGCAGTTGAACCCTGCTCCAAGGCTACCATTTGAAAATCTTAGTAGAGGTCCACTAGATTAAGCTTCATACCAAATATCAAAGACCTGCACCTTCTGGATTTTTAAAGGTTTTCCCTATTATATGCCTATATAAAATATGTGTGGCCAGGGATGGGGTCATTTTTGGCCCCAAGGCTATAATTTGAAAATCTTGGAAGAGGTCCACTGGATTAAGCCTCAAACCATATATCAAAGACCTGGGCCTAATGATTTCAGATAAGAAGAATTTTAAATGTTTTCCCTATATAAGTCTATGTAAAACATGTAGGCCCCAAGACGGGTCCATTTTTTAGCCCCAAGGCTATAATTTGAAAAATGGCTATAATTTGAACAATCTTGGTATAGATCCACCAGACGAAGCTTCATACCAAATATCAAAGACCTGGGCCTTCTGCTTTCAGACAAGAAGATTTATAAAAGTTTCCCTATATAAGTCTATCTAAAATGTGGGCCCCAGGCCGGGACCATTTTTGGCCCCAAGGCTATAATTTGAACAATCTTGATTGAGCTCCACTAGATGAAACTTCATACCAAATATCAAAGACCAGGGCCCTAAGTTTCAGTTAAAACGTTTTCAGTTAAAAATTCTATTTTTGGCTCCTGTGACCCAGATTGGCAATAGACCAGAACCATTTGAATAGCTTTGAAAGAGGACCAACTAAGGATAACTCCTGTGAAGTTTGGTCAAAATCCAAATAGTGGTTAAGGAGATGTCGTTTGAAGAAATTGTTTACGCATGGACGCACAACGGACAAAAAGTAATCACAAAAGCTCACCTTGCCATTTTAGGCCCAGGGCTATAATTTTAACAATCTAGACAAAGCTGTGTACCAAGTATCAAAGACCTTGGCCTTCTGCTTTCAGACAAGAAGACTTTTGAAGGGTTTCCCTACAAAAGTCCATGTCTAACAAGAGGACCCGGGGATGGGGCCATTTTTGACCTCAGGCAATCTTGGAAAAGGTCCACTAAACAAAGCGTTGATAGAGGTCCAGCAGATGAAGCTACATATAAAATATCAAAGACCCGGGCCTTCCGGTTTTAGACAAGAAGATTGTTAAAGGTTAAGTCTATTTAAAACATGTGGGCACAGGGGGCGGGGTGTGGCTATTTTTAGCCCTAGCCAAATAATAATTTGAGCAATATTAGATAAAGGTGTGTACCAAATATCAAAGGCCTGGACCTTCTGGTTTAAGACAAGATTTTTAATGATATTCCCTATATAAGTCTATATAAAATGTGGGCCCCTCAGTAGGGCTATTTGTGGCCCCATAGCTATAATTTGAATAATTATGGCAAAGGTTCACTAAATAAAGCTGTGTACCAAATATCAAATGCCTGAGCCTTATGGTTTCAGACATTAACCTTTGCCATGCTGAACCCAGAAATATCCTTTTTTGAAAACAGTATAGATCCAGATCAGCTGGCTTCTGAGAAGCCAGCTGATCTGGATCTATACTGTTTTTCATCTTGCTTTGTTTTTGTTAGTTTGATTTGAGGTTTAAAGTCCCCGTCAACACTGTAAAGGTCATTTTGGAGACTTTGCTTCCAATTTTGTGGGACTTTTACCCGACATAGAGATGAAATGACATCTCAAGCCCTGTTGCCCAATGAAACCAAATAGAGTTTATGAGCATGGACAGTCTGACACTCACACCGCTTTGCCTGGGCAGGCTTAGATCCTCTAAGTGGTTTACCAGTACTCCTGTGTGGGTCGGATTCAGCTCTATGTGGAAGCATCATGCAGCCCACATATTTCTTCAAGCCTCGATGGACGGGGGCCGTTTCCATCCTGCTTGAAGTGCTTCTGAATCCATGGTTAAAATTGAAATCATTCAAAACTAATGGCTGAAAATCGGGGAGGAGTGTAATGCATTGAAATATTCAGCATGGTAAGGGTTAACCTTTGACCTGCTGAATATTTATATATGCCACACCCACTACTGATTATCATCCAATCAGATTACATGATGCAAATTATTGCAACAAATTCATGAGCTGAATGACAAACAATGATGATCCTGATCAGATGGCTTCTTCAAGAAGCCATCTGATCTGGATCTTCATTGTTTGAAAGATAGGATATCTGGGCTCAGTAGGACAAGGGTTAAGAATATTTTTGATTTTTTTTTTCCTATATAAATGTTCTATAAAAAGGATAAGGACCTCCACACAAAACTGAAAATAACGGACTGTACAACATTACGAAAACACGCCTATATAAATACATTGTAAACTTTACTGCCGAAAAAACAAACATTTTAAGATGAAAAATTGTAATACCGTATTCGACCTATTTACCGCACTGTGCACTTAGTTTTTTTCAAAATTGTATGAAAATTGTGGTGAAAAATCTACCTAATAAGCGCACACTCAATACGAAAAAAATACAATAAAAAAGGCTTCCAATATGATTATTTTATAGAGTTGAATTTCAGCATAGGGATTCACCACATATACATATGATTGTCCGGGTCAAAGATGCAGCAGAACTCAATATGAATTTGTTGGGATGTTACTGTAAAGTGTGCGCTTGTGTATTTTTTCCAGAAAAAGCTTGGGTGTGCGCTTATAGGAGCATGTGCAGTAAATAGGTCGAATAAGGTATTTTTCTTAATGCTGCTCTAAATATAAACTGTGGGTACTCGTTAGAACTGCCTCATTGAGGTGGTTCTAACAAGTACCCACAATCTATATTTTAGAACAGAAAAAAAGAAAAATAAGGTTTACCCCTGTAAACCCCAGTTTACCTAGATAAAAGTGGGGTTCAATGGGGTCAAAATTATGTAGGCGTGTTTTTGTGACTTTTTTTTCTGGGGCAGACTAGCTAATTTCGGCCACTTAGGCCTCATCAGTGACCCTCGATTTCTTCAAATTACGTAGTGGAATCAGTGATCTCAAAGGACTAGAAAATATAATCCACACTATGATGGCAAGTCTATGGAAAACAGGTGGACCCCTGGGGCGGGGCCATTTTTTTGCCCCAAGTCTATAATTTGAAGAGTCTTGGTAGAGGTCCACTAGATGAAGCTTCATATCAAATATCAAAGACCTGGACCTTCTGGTATAGACAAGAAGATGTTTAAGGTTTATACCCTATCTAAGTCTATGTAAAAAAGGTTCCCTCACCGGGGCCATTTTTAGCCCCAGGGCTATAATTTGAACAATAGTGGCAAAGGTCGACAAGACAAAGCTGTGTACCAAATATGGAATGTCTGAACCATCTGGTTTCAGACAAGAGGATTTTTAAAGGTTTTCCCTTATATAAGTCTATTTGGGGCCCAAGGCAGGGCCATTCTAGGCCCCAGGGCTATAATCTGAACAATCTTTGCAGGGGTCCACTGTATACAGAATATCAAAGAAGATTTCTAATTTTTTCCCTAAACAAGTGAAGGCCCCTGGTTGAGGCCTTGTTTTGCCCAGTGATATAATCTGAACAATTTTGGTACAGGACCACTTGATGAAGCTCCATACCAATCATCAAAGACCTGGGCAATCTGGTTTTATACATGGAGATTTTTGAAGGTTTTCTCTAATTTTCCACGTTTCATTGCTATGGCAACCAGAGTTCTGCATGAAATGGAATTCTTGGAACAACTCTTTGAAAGAGGACAATCCAACGCTCATTTCTGCCAAGTTTGGATAGAATCTGTTCAATTGTTTAGGAGGAGATTTTGTTTTAAGAAATTGTGGATGGACGGACGAACAGACAACAATGATTGATGGTGACTGATCACAATAGCTCCCCTGGAGCCTTGGACTCAGCTGAACTAAAATCAAGCCATCATGAAAACACGCCTATATAATTTTGACCCCCTTGAGCCCCACTTTTATATAGTATAAATGGGGTTTACAGGAATATACCTTATTTTTTTTTTATTTCTGCTCTAAAATATAGAATGTGGTTACTCGTTAGAACCGCCTCATTGAGGCGGTTCTAACGAGTACCCACAATCTATATTTGGAGCAGAAATAAGAAAAATATCACAATTTTTCATCTAAAAAGTTTTTTCAGCTTTAAAGTTTACAATGTATTTGTATAGGCTTGTTTCATAATGCCAAGCTATTCATCCCTGCCCCCCAAAAACAAGCGGCCAAAACAGTCCATGCCTTATAATTAAACTTCACGAGTCTGTAGGCTACATCAGCAGACAACAAATTGTTTAATTGTTAATTTTATTTTCCCAGAAAATAGAAAAATATTTCAAAATGCCATCTGCTGGAAAAGTTCGCAGCATGTAGTGGATTTAGAAGACAAATGATCCACCCAAGGAATATGCATGCATAGATACTATGCAACTGACCATTTTGGTCCAAGCTTCTGAGACTAGCTAGTCTGGCCCAGAAAACATGTACACCATTTTTTCTGGTCTGTGGTGTGTTCTTTATCGCCAAAGGATAACCTTTTTATACAACATATTTAACATCACAAATATTTGCAGGTCACTGATGAGGCCTTATTAGCTGAAACTATCTAGGCTGACCATTTTTACTTACAAAGGATAACCCTTTTACCCAACATATTCACATTGCTACATACTAAATATCTTCTGTGGCCACTAATGAACCCATGGGCATGGTTGCCATTTTTGTGTCCAATCAAAATTTCTTCAAGAAATCTGACAGAGATCCACTCTTGGAACATTCATGCTAGTTGACAATGAAATCCTACATGTACTTTTAGAGAAGATTTTTTTTACATTTCACTGTATTATGTTATATGGTGAAAATAAGCCCCCCCATGGCAGCCATGTTTTTTGTCAGATCAAAATTTCTTCAAGGAATTTGATAGAGGTCCACCCCAGAAACATTCATGCAAAACAAGAAATCTAACAGAGGTTCACGCAAGGAAAATTCATGACAAATTACAATGAAATCCAACAGGTGCTTTTGCAGAAGAAAATCTTTTTGACATAAGGCTATATGTTTTATATTGAAAATAAGCCCTGCCCATGGCAGCCATGTTTTTATCAGTTCAAAATTTCTTCAAGGAATTTGACAGAGGTATCTCTAGAAGTGCAATATTTAGGTTGGGAATGGAGAAATAATATAACAATATGGAAAACAAATTTATCGGCGACATAATATCTTTCGATCAAAAGAAAACATTAGTAAAGCATAATTCTATCACAGAAAGTGAAACAAAAATATGGAAAGATTAGAAAAGTAACAATTAATGGATAAAGAAAAAGCACAGAAAAGCTGGAAAACAGAAGAACAAAAAACAGGGTGGCAAAATTTAATAACGGCTGTTTTAAAAGAAAAAAAAGAAGACGATAAAAAAATAAAAGAAGAAGAAAAAGAAAAGAAAAAGGAAATATTTGTTAATCAAAAAGAAAAAAAAATATGAAAAACCAATGTATAATCACCAGAATATAAAGGATTGAAAATTTAAAACTGAAATTTAAAGGAGACAAAAAAAAAAAAAAATAAAATAAAACTCAAAAGATTGAAACGAGAAAAATAGATGGAAAAACAAACACGAATAATGGAAGTTTCAGAAGTTGTAAGGACAAAAAATAACATCAAAGAGCCTAACAATAACTAAACTTGATTGGTGCCTGATTCTGTGACATTGGTCGGGCCCATTGGAGTCTAACTGTTGGTTTTCATTTGCTCCAGCATTTCAGTGGTTTCTTGCTGTTGATTCTTCACCGTTGTTTCATGTCTGTGTTTGTTGTTTGATTTTTTTTTAATTCTCGGAGATGTTGCACTAATGAGCTAGGAGGCCTTCATGCGGACTGAACAAATTATTTGTCTAACTCGCGTTGGAAGGGCTAGGATTACTGCTGCGTTAAATCGATTTAAGCCCGCCATGCGGAGTTCGTTTCCACTGACCGTACCAAGGCGGTTTTTCTGTCGCGTTTTACGTTCGTTATGGCTTGTCTTTGAGTGTGTGTATCACTTATTGTTTTTATGTTTTGGATAGTCAATTGGCCCTTTTGTGTGTGAAAGTGACTGCCATTTAGTCTTTCCGCGATTGATGTTTCCATTAGGGTCTAGTTAATTCATGTTTGTGTTTCTTTCCCTTTCGTGTCTCTGATGGGAGCACTGTCTAAATTTTATCGATTTCTGATCATTACCTTCTCTTCTTTTTTTCTTCCAATCATTTAGTATACATTATTAATTTTCATTGTCTTTCAGAGGCAACGGCGGAAATATTCCCGCTCTACATGTGTAAAAGTGCGATTTTTGTGAGGGATGGGGTAAAGTTCTACGGCCCTTTCATGATTATTTCCTTAACAGCTAGCCGATCGTTAATCAGAGATGGGTGAAAACCAGAGTACTCGGAGAAAAAAACACCTGCCCTTCAGTTGCAGCCTTTGGCGCTCAAATGTTGCCAGAACGAGGCGCGAACAAATTCGTTATCTCCTCTTAATTGAAGAAAAAAAAAAAAAAAAAAAAAAACAATGTCACTTTGTTCTTATAATGTTTATAAATTAATGTATACTCAACCAAAACATTCCAGTAGAATATATTTTTTATTAGTTTTTATAACATTTTACACCAGAAAAGATACTGAATGAACGTAAAGAGGTTTGTTTTAAATTTAATGGAACGCCAAAGGTAAAAATGCCTTCAAAATAAACCTACATCTCCTGTTCTATTTGCTAAATTGCTCTGATTTAGAGTGTATCACAGGTCAAGGTAGGAAGTAAGGTTTC
>OY757027.1:3543407-3689154 GCA_963580285.1 Lucinisca nassula | reverse complement strand
TCTTTGGGTGTTTGTGTCGCTTATATTATTTAATTTTGGATAGCCTTTTGGCCATTTTGTGGGAACGTAACTGTCCTTTTGGCTTTCCGCTGTTGGTGTTTTCGTTAGGGTCTGTTGCTTCATGTTTGTGTTTCTTTCCCTTTCGTGTCTCTGATGGGAGCTGTGGGTTAATTGTACCGATTCCTGATCATTGCCTCTACTTCTATTTTTACCCGACATTGAAATGAAATGACATCTCAAGCCTTGCCGCCCAATGCAAAACTATCTTAGATGGTATGGCAATTAACAACAAAGATAAGTGTCTTGGGGTGTTTATTACATTGTCGAATTGCCTTCGATGATAGCTTCAAGCGTATACACAGAATCATAATTGTTACTGGTGACACGTCAAATGACATTCATACACCAGGACCTGTGATATGGGCAGTTAGTCCCTAGCTCTAACCAAAGAGGTCAACTTAGTTACAAAGTCATCAGCACCTTCAGCTGTCGAAATAATCGAATCGGGAAGGGCATTCAAATCTCTAATGGTGCGGGGGGGGGGGGGGAACGATTCTTTATAAATGTCAGTTCTTGCAGTAAGGGTCTGAAACGCCAATGAATGGTGATTTCTACAGTGCCTAGCCGTGGGGACAAGGTCATCTGTTGGAATGCTAGCAGCACCCTTTAGACCTTTGTATAAAAGGATGAGCCTACAGTCCTTCCTCCTTTTCTTGAGAGACTCCCATTTTAATTTTCCAAGTATTCAAGTCATGCTCCCAGTTTCAAAGCAGAAATTGCCTGTTACAAATCTAGCAGCTCTATTCTGATCTTTTTCATTTTTTTTTCGTTAAGGACCACTCCAATGGGGTCCCAGATACAACTGCCATATTCCAAGATTGGGCGAACAAGACCTTTATATGCTGCCTCTTTTACCTCCTGTGGCCACTGATGAAGATTAAGCCTCAGGAAACCAAATGTTCTATTTGCCTTAGTACACATGTTGCTAGGAGTATTCCATCTCAAGTTGTGTGTGATTGTCACACCAAGGTATTTAATGGAGTCCACATTCTCGAGGACAGTTCGCTCTAAGGTGTAAGAAGCCTCAACCTTATTAGATCTCTTCCTAGTTATCTGCATAATGTTGCATTCAACTGGCTGAAATCGCATGCCCCATTTCGGACCCAACATCCTAAGCTATCTTTGTCATTCTGAAGTTTCAGTGAGTCATCTGTATCTCTAATTTCCCGGTAGCAAACACAGTCGTCTTATTTCTGAGTCAATGTCAGTGGAAATATCATTGATGTACAGGGAGAACAACACTGGGCCAAGAACAGTCCCTTGTGGGACTCCAGACAGAACTGGAGCCCACTCTGAAGATTCACCATTAACAACAACACGTTGATTTCTGTAGCAAAGAAAGGAATCTATCCATTTGAGAGTCTTCCCCCAATTCCGTAACCAAATAACTTAGATTTAAGAAGTTCGTGAGGTGGGGTGTCAAAAGCCTTCTCAAAGTCCAGAATAAATGTGTCCAGCTGCCCCCCTTTGTCCAAGATTTTTGTCCAGTCATTAATAACTGTGCTCAGCTGAGTTTCACAACTATGCCTTTTCCTAAATGCATGTTGTCTGTCTGACAAAAGTTTATGTTCATCCAAGTGGGCCATGATGTTCGAGCAGACTATATGTTTAAGCAATTTACACAGAACACAAGTCAAAGACACAGGGCGATAATTACGGGCAAGAGCCCTATCTCCTTTTTTTAAGAGTGGACAAATGTTCGCTGAGAGCCATTCTTTGGGAATTTCACCCGTATCAAGAGACTGTTGAAATAGGTGTGCTGGACCTAACTCATTTGCTAGTTCCTTCAGGACTCTAGGATGAAGTTCATCAGGTTCTAAGCCGTTTGTTCGAATATCTTCCAAGGGACCCGGTAAATGTGGTTGCAACTAAATAGCTATGGGTAAGCGCTATTCTTGCATACATGTAACTTACGATTCCAACGGAAAATTGTCTTGTACGAAAATGCCCTGAAACGCCATATAAACTCTTCAGCGGCTCATTCAGAACGTTGTTAACAATTACGTCAGTTTCGCAATGACGTTGTGACGTAGTCGTAAAATTTTAAATGCTACGTCAGCGACAAAGTTACGTCGCTAAACGGAGCAAGGCGCATATGATGATATCTAACATTCAAAACCCATGCGAACCCCCCACCCCCCGGCCTTCGGGGCTATGAGAAACATATTGGGCTGCATGGTGCTTCCGCGCAGACTTGCAACCGACCAGATTTTTTAGTACTGGTGTATAATGTTCCATAAAAGGGTAATCATTTTAATACCCCGTAAACCCCAGTTTTCTCTATAATGGGCCCCGTCAAGCGATTTTGGTACTTATCGCCTATGCGAGCAGCGAAGGTTCAGGCCAGCCTGCGCATCCGCGCAGTCTCGCCAGAACCATCGCTGCTCGCTCATACAATCAGTGAATCAACGGGAACCTTCAGACAGAAAGCCATATCCCTGGCCCCTTTGAATGGCTGGGCATGCGCAGTTAAAATTTGTCATGACGGAATGCTCGAAGACACAAATTCGCTTGGCGGGGCTCAATTGAAGGACTACAACACGGAACTGAAACCGTAGAGTGAACATTTTTTTTTCTGTGCCAGACTACATGTAGCTAGTTTCGGCCAATTAGGCCTCATCAATGAACCTCGGATATTGTCAAATTTCTGTAGTGGAATCAATGAGCCCAAAACCGGCCCCGATAGCTCAGTTGGTAGAGTGTCCGCTCCGGGGAACGAGAGGTCACGGGTTCGATCCCGGGCCGTGACATACCAAAGTCGTAAAAAATGGTACTAGCAGCTCCTCGCTTGCCACTCAGATTTACGGGGTAGAGCTAGGACTGGTCGACCCAGTGTCAGGATAATGTGACTGGGTGTGGTATCATGTAATGTTTCTGGGACATGATACTTCAGTGAGCATTGAGCTCCCTGTCGCAACCAGACACCGTCGTGATATGACTGAAAAATTGTTGAAAGCGACGTTAAACCCGAATTCACACACACACACAATGATCCCAAAGGCTTAGAAAATATAACCCACATTATGATGAAGGGTAGTGAGACTTTTTACGGCAGCCACACGTTCTCTAAACACCAGCTGCGGTGACGTTAAACAGCCTGCCCAGGAAAAGTGAGAGTCCGAACATTCCTTAATCCCTATCGGTTCCTTTGGGCGGTAGGGCTTGTACGAAAGCCTGGTAGGGACTTCTTACTTCTCACTGCATATAGTGAATTCTGGGGTTTAATGGGGGTATACATTATTTTTCATATTTTCTGCTCCAAGACATAGGTTGTTGGTACTAGTTAGAACAGTCTCAATGAGGCGGTTTTAACGAGCACCCACAACCTACGTTTGCAGTATAAATAAGAAAAATATAAAGGATTTTTATCAGAAAAATAGCCATTTTTTCAGTAGTAAAAATGCAATATGTCACACGGATGTGTTATCATAATGGCAGGTATACTGTAGTTGCTTTGGACGCCAGCAATTTTGGCATTGGGTATGTTATATTGCAGAAACAGGATGATGGCTAATTAAAACATGTCACACACGCTTCAAGAGCGTTGACACCAACAGAACAACTTCTATTGATACATGACACATGGGATACTCCTGCTGTTACAGGAGACATGGGGTACTCATTTTGATCAAGGAGACATTGGGATACTCGTCTTGATACAGGAGACATTGGATACTCATATAGATTCATGAAACATGTGGTCATCATTCTGATAAAGGAGATATGGATATATATTGATAGCCAAGACATGAGGTACTCCTACTGATACAGGAGACATGGGATACTCGTCTTGATACAGGGTACATGGGATACTCATATTAGATAGAGGAAACATGTGGTACTCATTTGGATAAAGGAGCCATGGGGTACTCCTATTGATAGGCAAGACATGGACTACTCCTACTGTTACAGGAGACATGGGGATACTCCTTTTGGTACAGGCGACATGGGGTACTCCTAATGATACAGGATACATAGGGTACTCCTATTGATACAGGAGACATGGGGTACTCCTACTGATACAGGAGACATCGGGTACTCCTTTTGGTACAGGAGACATGGGGATACTCCTTTTAATACAGGAGACATGGGGTACTCCTACTGATACAGGAGACATAGGGTACTCCTTTTGGTACAGGAGACATGGGGATACTCCTTTTGATAAGGAGACATGGGGTACTCCTTTTGATACAGGAGACATGGGGTACTCTTACGATACAGGAGACATGAAGTACTCCTTTTGATACATGAGACATGGGTTACTCTTATTGATACTGGAAACATAGGTATTTCCGTTGATTCAGGAGATATGGGATACTCATACTGATAGAGGAGACATTGGATACTCCTGTTGATACAGACAACATGGAGTACTCTATTGGTACAGCAGACCTGGGATACTATTGATACAGGAAACATGAGGTACTCCTATTGATACTGGAGTCATGGAGTACTCCTATTGATACAGGAGTCACATGTTCATATTTGGGCTAGCCCTATTTGTCTATGGCACTTGGTAACCTTAACAATTAGCTTGTATCTGATTCAAAATCAAAGCTGGAAGACAACACTGCAGTAACACAGGGACAAGAGAAGTTGAAAGAGGGGTTAAATGGCTAATGTTAACCCTTGTCCTGCTGAATATTCAAATATGCCACACCCACTACTGATTATCAACCAATCAGATTACTTGATGCAAATTATTGCAACAAATTCACAATCTGAATGGCAAACAATGTAGATCCTGATCAGATGGCTTCGTCAGAAGCCATCTGATCTGGATCTTCATTGTTTGGAAAATAAGGCATATCCGGGCTCAGCAGGACAAGGGTTAAGTCATGTGGGGATAAAAAACAACTGCAGCCAACAAATTTAGATGAGATTCTTCATGTTCAGTAGTCATTAAAATATACATGTATCTATGTACAAACTTTTAACGAAATAAAAAATGTCACAAGAAAATCTGTTCTGTATGATACCCGAGACAATTTTTGTAATTTTCTGTACACTTTCCTGTCGTATCTTTCTGAACACTATCATGTTGTGCCTTCTGTACACTTTTCTGTGATAGACTTACACTTTCCTGTCATAAACTCTGTACACATTCCTGTCATAACATTCATAGCTATCTGTACACTTTCCTGTCTAACATTTTGTACACTTTCCCATAATGTTCTGTACACTTTCCTATACTGTTTTGTACACTTTCCAGTCAAACATTTCGTACACTTTCCCATAATGTTCTGTACACTTTTCTATAAAGTTTTGTACACTTTTACGTCATACATTTCCATACACTTTCCTGTCAAAACTTTTCTGTACACTTTTCTTCACACTTCCTTGACATATGAAAAAGGGTCTCCTCTTCAAGGAATGTATTTGCTCCTGTGGAACAAATACTTTCCTTTAAGAATAACCTCCTGCAAAGGGACACAAAACAATTTCTGAAAGAATTCCTTCCCCTGAAAATGTACACATTTCCCTAAACAAGAGAGCCAAGATGGCCCTGTATCGCTCACCTGTGAACCTGAAACGCATTAGTGATGTTTAGAAAAAAAGACACTGTGAAGAAAGGCAAGACATGTTGGTTAATCTGATTGATATAAATATCTTCATAGATCCATGATTGTCAATATAGAGGATCTTACATGAGTGTTCATGTATTATTGAATTTATTAAACGAGTTGAGGAAAAGGGATAAAATGCGAGGCTTTGCCGAGCATTTTATCCCTTTTCCTCAACGAGTTTAATAAATTATTGATATAGAGGATCTTACATGAGTGTTCATGTATTATTGAATTTATTAAACGAGTTGAGGAAAAGGGATAAAATGCGAGGCTTTGCCAAGCATTTTATCCCTTTTCCTCAACGCGTTTAATAAATTATTGATATAGAGGATCTTACATGAGTGTTCATGTATTATTGAATTTATTAAACGAGTTGAGGAAAAGGGATAAAATGCGAGGCTTTGCCGAGCATTTTATTCCTTTTCCTCGACAAGTTTAATAAAGTCAATCATACATGAGCACGAATGCATGAGTCTATTTATCATATGACATTTAAAACGCATTTTCGTCACGATTGTTTTACAAAAATGTCAATATTCCGCCGTTAGTAAACGCTACGTCGTTAAGGACGTCGTACATGTAACGTTACCGGGCGTATCTTACTAATTTGCATATTTAATCCACTAGTGGATTATCGAATTTATTACATGGCGTTATTACATTCTCAGACGTGATGTCATATGATAAATAATTGTACATCAGCTGAAGCAGTTGAACCCTGCTCCAAGGCTACCATTTGAAACTCTTAGTAGAGGTCCACTAGATTAAGCTTCATACCAAATATCAAAGACCTGCACCTTCTGGATTTTTTAAAGGTTTTCCCTATATATGCCTATATAAAATATGTGTGGCCAGAGATGGGGCCATTTTTGGCCCCGAGGCTATAATTTGAAAATCTTGGAAGAGGTCCAGTGGATTAAGCCTCAAACCATATATCAAAGACCTGGGCCTAATGGTTTCAAACAAGAAGATTTTTAAATGTTTTCCCTATATAAGTCTATGTAAAACATGTAGGCCCCAAGACGGGGCCATTTTTGAGCCCCAAGGCTATAATTTGAAAAGTGGCTATAATTTGAACAATCTTGGTATAGATCCACCAGATGAAGCTTCATACCAAATATCAAAGACCTAGGCTTATGCTTTCAGACAAGAAGACTTTTAAAGGTTTCCCTATATAAGTCTATGTAAAATGTGGGCCACAGGCCAGGACCATTTTTGGCCCCAAAGCTATAATTTGAACAATCTTGATTGAGGTCCACTAGATGAAACTTCATACCAAATATCAAAGACTAGGGCCCTAAGTTTCAGTGAAAACGTTTTCAGTTAAAAATTCTATTTTGGCTCCTGTGACCCAGATTGGTAATAGACCAGAACCATTTGAATAGCTTTGAAAGAGGACCAACTAAGGATAATTCCTGTGAAGTTTGGTCAAAATCCAAGTAGTGGTTAAGGAGATGTCGTTTGAAGAAATTGTTTACGCATGGACGCACGACGGACAAAAAGTGATCACAAAAGCTCACCTTGCCATTTTAGGCCCAGGGCTATAATTTTAACAATCTAGACAAAGCTGTGTACCAAGTATCAAAGACCTTGGCCTTCTGCTTTCAGACAAAAGTCCATGTCTAACAAGTGGACCCGGGGATGGAGCCACTTTTGACCTCAGGCAATCTTGGAAAAGGTCCACTAAACAAAGCATTGATAGAGGTCCAGCAGATGAAGCTACATATAAAATATCAAAGACCCAGGCCTTCCCCTGTTAGACAAGAAGATTGTTAAAGGTTAAGTTTATTTAAAACATGTGGGCCAGGGGGCGGGGTTGTGGGTATTTTTAGCCCCAGCCAAATAATAATTTGAGCAATATTAGATAAAGGTGTGTACCAAATATCAAAGGCCCGGACATTCTGGTTTAAGACAAGAAGATTTTTAATGATATCCCCTATATAAGCCTATATAAAATGTGGGCCCCTCAGTAGGGCTATTTGTGGCCCCATAGCTATAATTTGAATAATTATGGCAAAGGTCCACTAAATGAAGCTGAGTACCAAATATCAAATGGCTGAGCCTTATGGTTTCAGACATTAACCTTTGCCATGCTGAACCCGGACATATCCTTTTTGAAAACAGTATAGATCCAGATCAGCTGGCTTCTGAGAAGCCAGCTGATCTGGATCTATACTGTTTTCAATCCTGCTTTGTTTTTGTTAGTTTCATTTGAGGTTTAATGTCCCCGTCAACACTGTAAAGGTCATTTTGGAGACGTTGCTTCCAATTTTGTGGGACTTTTACCCGACATTGAGATGAAATGACATCTCAAGCCCTGTCGCCCAATGAAACCAATAGAGTTTATAAGCATGGACAGTCCGACACTTACACCGCTTTGCCTGGGCAGGCTTAGATCCTCTAAGTGGTTTACCAGTACTCCTGTGTGGGTCGGATTCAGCTCTGTGTGGAAGCATCATGCAGCCCATATATTTCTTCAAGCCTTGAAGGGCGGGGGCCGTTTCCAACCTGCTTCTGAATCCATGGTTAAAATTGAAATCATGCAAAACTAATGGCTGAAAATCGGGGAGGAGGGTAATGCAGTGAAATATTCAGCATGGTAAGGGTTAACCTTTGACCTGCTGAATATTTATATATGCCACACCCACTACTGATTATCATCCAATCAGATTACATGATGCAAATTATTGCAACAAATTCATGAGCTGAATGACAACTAATGACGATCCTGATCAGATGGCTTCTTCAGGAGCCATCTGATCTGGATCTTAATTGTTTGAAAGATAGGATATCTGGGCTCAGAAGGACAAGGTTTAAGAAGATTTCTTGAATTTTTTTTTCCTATATAAATGTTCTATAAAAAGGATTAGGACCTCCACACAAAACTGAAAATAATGGATTGTACATTACGAAAACACGCCTATAAAAATACATTGTAAACTTTACTGCCGAAAAAACGAACATTTTAAGATGAAAAATTGTAATATTTTTCTTATTTCTGCTCTAAATATAGACTGTGGGTACTCGCTAGAACCACCTCATTGAGGTGGTTCTAACAAGCACCCACAATCTATATTTTAGAACAGAAAAAAGAAAAATAAAGTTAACCCCTGTAAACCCCAGTTTTACTATATAAAAGTTTGGTTCAAGGGGGTCAAAATTATGTAGGCATGTTTTCGTGATGTTTTTTTGTCTGGCGCAGACTAGCTAATTTCGGCCACTTAGGCCTCATCAGTGACCCTCGATTTCTTCAAATTATGTAGTGGAATCAATGATCTCAAAGGGCTAGAAAATATAATCCACACTATGATGGCAAGTCTATGGAAAACATGTGGACCCCTGGGGGGGGCCATTTTTGGCCCAAGTCTATAATTTGAAGAGTCTTGGTAAAGGTCCACTAGATGGAGCTTCATACCAAATATCAAAGACCTGGACCCTCTGGTATAGACAAGAAGATGTTTAAGGTTTATACCCTACATAAATCTATGTAAAATAGCTTCCCTCACCGGGGCCATTTTTAGCCCCAGGGCTTTAATTTGAGCAATAGTGGCAAAGGTCGACAAGACTAAGCTGTGTACCAAATATTGAATGTCTGAACCATCTGGTTTCAGAGAAGAGGATTTTTAAAGTTTTTCCCTTATATAAGTCTATGTGGGGCCCTAGGCAGGGCCATTCTAGGCCCCAGGGCTATAATCTGAACAATCTTTGCAGGGGTCCACTGTATACAGAATATCAAAGAAGATTTCTAATTTTTTCCCTAAACAAGAGAAGGCCCCAGGTTGACGCCTTTTTTTGCCCCAGTGATATAATCTGAACAATTATGGTACAGGACCACTAGATGAAGCTCCATACCAATCATCAAAGACCTGGGCAATCTGGTTTTATACATGTAAAACCAGTGGGCCCCGCCCCGGGGCCATTTTTGGACCCAGGGCTATAATTTGAACAATTTTGGTAGAGGTCCACTAGATAAAGCTTCATACCAAATATCAAAGACCTGGGCAATCTGGTTTTATACAAGAAATTTTTTAAAGGTTTTCTCTTATTTTTCACTTTTCATTGCCATGGCAACCAGAGTTCTGCATGGAAAGGAATTCTTGGAACAACTCTTTGAAAGAGGACAATCCAACGATCATTTCTGCCAAGTTTGGTTAGAATCTGTTTAATTGTTTAGGAGGAGATTTTGTTTTAAGAAATTGTGGATGGACGGAGGAACAGATAACGATGATTGATGGTGACTGATCACAATAGCTCCCCTGGAGCCTTGGACTCAGCTGAACTAAAATCAACATCATGAAAACATGCCTATATAATTTTTAGCCCCACTTTTATACAGTATAAATGGGGTTTACAGGAATATACCTTATTTTTTTTTATTTCTGCTCTAAAATATAGAATGTGGTTACCCTTTGGAACCGCCTCATTGAGGCGGTTCTAACGAGTATCCACAATCTATATTTGGAGCAGAAATAAGAAAACTATCACAATTTTTCATCTTAAAAGTTTTTTCAGCTGTAAAGTTTACAATGTGTTTGTATAGGCTTGTTTCATAATGCCAAGCTATTCATCCCTGGCCCCCAAAAACAAGCGGCCCAAGAGGGCCTGTTACTCCACTGGCTAAAAAAGTCCATGCCTTATAATTAAACTTCACGAGTCTGTAGGCTACATCAGCAGACAACAAACTGTTTAATTGTTATATTTATTTTCCCAGAAAATAGAAAAATATTTCAAAATGCCGTCTGCTGGAAAAGTTCGCAGCATGCAGTGGATTAAGAAGACAAATGATCCACCCAAGGAATATACATGCATAGATACTATGCAACTGACCATTTTGATCCAAGCTTCTGAGACTAGCTAGTCTGGCCCAGAAAACATGTACACCATTTTTTCTGGTCTGTGGTGTGTTCTTTGTCGCCAAAGGCTAACCTTTTTATGCAACATATTTAACGTCACTACAGCTGGTATATGTGGCGTCCGTAAAACGGCTCTTTGCCCTATATCATAGTGTAGTTTATATTTTATTGTCCTTTTAGATCAACGATTCCATTATCGAATTTTGAAAATATTTGCAGGTCACTGATGAGGCCTTATTAGCTGAAACTATCAAGGCTGACCATTTTTACTTACAAAAGACAACCCTTTTATACAACATATTCACATTGCTACATACTAAATATCTTCTGTGGACACTAATGAGCCCATGGGCATGCATGGTTGCCATTTTTGTGGCCAATTAAAATTTCTTCAAGAAACCTGACAGAGATCCACTCTGGGAACATTCATGCTAGATAACAATGAAATCCTCCATGTACTTTTAGAGAAGATTTTTTTTTACATTTCACTATATTATGCTATATGGTGAAAATAAGCCCCGCCCATGGCGGCCATGTTTTTTGTCAGATCAAAATTTCTTCAAGGAATCTGAAAGAGGTCCACCCAAGGAACATTCATGCAAAATACAGAATGAAATCCAACAGGTGGTTTTGGAGGAGAAGATTTTTAAAGATTTTTAATTTTTGTGGTTTTGTCGCCATGGCATCCAGAGTTCTGGGTGTAACAAAATTCTGTGAAAGAATTTAGAAGAGGACTAAGTAAGGAACATTCCTGTGAAGTTTGGTTACAATTGGCCCAGTAGTTTAGGAGGAGATGATGTTTAAAGAAACAAGTTAACACACGAACGACTGGATGCACTGACACACGACGGACACAGGGCCATGGCAATAGCCCCACTGGCTGTACCCGCTGGCCTTTGGCCAGTTGAGCTAATAAAACCGGTCTACTTTTGACTGCGCTGTTCGTTTAATATAAACTAAAACAATCATTAAAATATATCAGTAAAATTCTTTTATGAGTAAAATTCTTTAAAATAGCAAAGATTATTAAATGGATCATCATAAAAATCCTTGAAGTTTGGAAAATGGTAGTATTAAATGGGCCCCGTCAAGCGATTTTGGTACTTATCGCCTATGCGAGCAGCGAAGGTTCAGGCGAGCCTGCACATCCGCGCAGTCTCGCCAGAACATTCTCTGCTCTCTATGCGAGCAGCAAAGGTTCAGGCGAGCCTGCACATCTGCGCAGTCTCGCCAGAACCTTCGCTGCTCGCTCATACAAGCAGTGAATCAAGAGGAACCTTCAGACAGAAAGCCATATCCCTGGCCCCTCTGAATGGCTGGGCATGCGCAGTTAAAATTTGTCATGACGGAATGCTCGAAGACACAAATTCGCTTGGCGGGGCTCAAATGATATTGCATTATATTTCTAGTTCAGAACGACATAACATACAAACTTGTCATACAATTGTGAAAACTGCATTTTAGATTATTAAAAAAAAATAGTTTAGGTAACCAATTAAAGAAAACGATGCCCACTTCTAACCCTTGTCTTGCTGAATAACTTAATCAGCAACACTGATTTATGACAATCAGCCAATCAGATTACATGACATACATATAATATTCACCTTCAAATTCACGAACTGAACACACCTATACAAATGCATTGAAAATTTTACTGCCGCAAAAAAACAAACAAGATGTGTTTGTGAAACACTGATGCCCCCGGACAGCGAATGTGAAATATTAAAGTCCTTTCACTAATCAAGGTCACGAGATCATAAATTATGGTACCACTGGAATGGTCTTGTAACAAGGACTGCACATGTGAAATATCAAAGCCCTATCACTTACCATTCTAAAGTTATGCCCAGTGTTAAGGTTTTTGCGGTCAGACAAACAAACAGCTGGATAGACAGACAGACAGTCCAAAAACTATTGCTCCGGGTGCAAAAAAAAAATGAGTTGAAAATTGTTATAATTTTTTTTTGTATTTCTGCTCAAAATATTGCTTGTGGGTTTAACTTAAAACACTGTCATCAAGGTGGTTCTAACAAATACCAACATTCTATATTTTAATATTGATTGTGGGTACCGTTAGGCAGTTCCAAGGAGTACACACAATCTTTATTTTTGAGCAGAAATTAGAAAAACAAGAGCACCGCATGCAGGAGCCAACGCTCGGCTTCAAAATATGTTCAGTAATGACAGAGATATTACAAATGCCCAAGTTTTTGCACGACGATGCAGACGACGACATAGATGACGCCAGAGCTATGACAATACCTCGTCGTTTTCTTCGAAAACAGCCGAGCTAATAAAGTTTATCCCTGTAAACCCCAGTTTTACAATATAAAATTGGTTCAAGGGGGTCAGAACTAGAGCTGTCAGTGAAACTGACTAGGGCCCCGGCAGCGCTATCAGAAATTTGTGGACGGACAGACGGACGGACAGACAGACAGACAGAGTGATTACTATAGGGCACCCACACTTTCAGTGCGGGGCCCTAATTATGTAGGCATGTTTACTTGATAAGAAACTGGAACTCCACTTTTTAATCCTTATCATGCTGTTCACTACAACCCCTATCTTTGCAAACAGTGTAGATCCAGATCAGATGGCTTCTGAATTTGATCAGGATCTACACTGCTTGTCATGCAGTTTGTGAATTTAAAGGAAAATAGTACATCATGTAATCTGATTGGCTGATGGTCAGGAATGGGAGTGGCTAATTTAACTAGAATTTGTTTTTCTACAAAAACACAAATGTCTCCCCCGTTTTTGACCTCTAAGTATAACCTTGACATTGGAGGCATTGAGCTGGGTCTTGTGTGCAACACATCATCTAATGAAGATATACATTTCTGCAAAGTAACTTTAAAAATGTTTATAGAAAAATAAAAAAGTTATTGGCCTTACACAAAAAAGCCCTTTTTTACCTTTGACCTCTAAGTAAGACCTTGACCTTTGAGGTACAACACATCATCTCATGATGGTTAACATTTCTGCCAAGTAATTTCATAATCCATCAAAGAACAAGGAAGTTATTGACTGTTCGTTTTTTTACCTTTGACCTCTAGGTATGACCTTGACACTGGAGGTATGGACCTTAGTCTTGCACATGACTCATGGTCTAATCACAGTGAACATTTCTGCATGGTTACTTTATAAAGTCCATCCAGAAATAAAAAAGTTATTGACTGGACACAAATAAAATAAACTTTTTTTTTTACCTCCGCCCTGTTAGTATGACCTTGATCTTGGAGGTACCGACCTGGGTCTGGGTGCACCACATCGTCTCATGATGGTTAACATTTCTGCCAAGTAATTTCACAATCTATCCAGGAATAAGAAAGTTATTGACTGTAAACTAAAAAAGGCCCCTTTTTGTCCTTTGACCTCTTAGTACAACCTTGACATTTGAGGTATCAACTTGGGTCATGCACGCTCATGCACGCAACACATCATCTTATATTGGTTAACATTTCTGCCAAGTGATTTCAAAATCCATCTCAAAATAAGAAAGTTATTGACCAAACACAAAAAAAGGCCCCTCTTTTGACCTTTGACCTCTAAGCATGACCTTGACCTTTGAGGTACTGACCTGCCTTATGCGCACCACACATCGTCTCATGGTTGTTAATATTTGTGCCAAGTAATTTTAAAATCCATCTCAAAATGAGAAAGTTATTGACCAAACACGAAAAAAAGGCCCCTTTTTTGACATTTGACCTCTAAGTATGACCTTGACCTTTGAGGTACCGACCTGCCTCATGCACAACACACATCGTCTCATGGTTGTTAATATTTCTGCCAAGTAATTTTAAAATCCATCTGAAAATAAGAAAGTTATTGACCGGACACGATTTGCCCATACATATATACATACTGACAAACTTCCAAGGGAGATAATTCAAAAATTATAAATGCGAGAGTTATAGTTCTTACACAATGCACGTCGTCTAATGCTGATTAATATTTATACATGTATCAAGTTTCTTGAAGATAGCTCAAACGGTTTTCAAGTTATAGAGCAGACAAGAATGTGTGACAGACGGACAGACAGATGCCCGGGGGAAAAACAATGTCTCTCCGAAAATTTTTTTTTCGGGGGAGACATAACTATTCAGCAGGATTAGGGTTAACATAATTATAAAGTGGGGTTTTCCACGGTGTTCATTTGACATACCTGTCACCATGGTGACCACGTAAAAAATTATGAAAATGCAAATCCGACAAACAATTTATCATAAAAATCTAAAATATTTAAAAAATCATATAAAGAAATGCAGTCTTTATTGTATGCAGTCTAATATATACTTTATTGTATAAATTGAATATGATACAAATTATTAGAAATCTAAAGCTAAACATGCTCAAATGTTAAAAAAAAAGACAGAAATTATTCAAACACTGTAATAAGGAAAATTGCTGTAGTATATACACTGTGGTGACAAGTCTAAAATGCTACTTTAAACTTAACCCTTGTCCTGCTGAGCCCGGATATGCCTTATTTTCAAACAATGTAGATCCTGATCAGATGGCTTCTCCAAGCCATCTGATCAGGATCTACATTGTTTTCATTCAGATTGTGAATTTGTTGTAATAATTTGCATCAAGTAGTCTGATTGGTTGATAATCAGAAAATATTCAGCAGGACAAGGGTTAAATGCTACTTTAATACATTATAAGAGCAATTGTTGACCCCCGATTCCACTTAAGGGAAATGGGAATACCTGGCGGACTTTTCTGCCATTTTTCAAAGGGAGACAACTTTCAAGACTTTCTGTTTGCTTTTCTATAAGCTCTGTCCCATTAAAAAAGGGGTCTACTCTTAAAGGAAAGAATTTGCTCCTCTGGAGCAAATTCTTTCCTTTAAGAGTTGACTCCTGTTGACATGGGATACAAAATAATTTTGCAGGAGTTGCCTTCCATTAAGGTGAACCCATTCATTTTAAAAAAAAACTTGTTTATTCGTTTGGAGTTTAGTCAACACTGTTTAGGTCATACCAAGCTGGTGACTTTACCTAACCACATTTTTCTTAGTCCGGCTTATGTTTGTTTGATTTGACTTTCAATGTCCCCATCAACACTGTAAAGGTCATTTTGGAGTTATTGCTGTCAATTTTGTGGGACTTTTACCCGACACTGAGATGAAATGACATCTCAATCCCTGCTGCCCACTGAAACTTACAGGGTGTATAAGAATGGACAGGCCAACTCACATCGCTTTGCCTGGGCAGGCTTAGATCCTCTAAGCGGTTTAACAGTACTCATGTGCCGTTCAGTTTCAGCTCTGCGTGGAAGCATCATGCAGACAATCAATTTCTTCAAGCCCCAATGGGCGGGGGCCGAATCAAGCTTATGATTGCTGTAAAAAGTCTCCCTTCCCTTCATCATAGTGTGGATTAACTTATCTTGTCCTTTTACTGTCGAATTTAGGAAATATTTGAGGGTCATTGATGAGGCCTAAATGACCAAAACTAGCTAGTCTGGCCCAGAAAAATCTTGAACACTCCATAGTCCTTGCTTCCAAAGGATTACACCTTTTTCAAAACATTATACGAGCCCCGCCAAGCAAATTTGTGTCTTCGAGCATTCCATCGTGACAGATTTTAACTGCACATGCCCAGCCATTCAGAGGGCCCAGGGATATGGCTTTCTGTCTGAAGGTTCCTCTTGATTCACTGCTTGTATGAACGAGCAGTGAAGGTTCTGGCGAGACTGCACGGATGCACAGGCTCGCCTGAACCTTCGCTGCTCGCATAGGTGATAAGTATAGGAATCGCTTGACGCGGCGCATACATACCTGACAAGATCAATATGGCCCAAATAGTGTTAACAGGGCCATTTTACACACACATACCTTACTAGCTCGATATGGCTACACACATACCTGACTAGCTCGATATGGCTGAAATAGTGCTGATAGGGACATTTTTTAACCATTTTTGTACTTTGTTTTGATTTGAGGTTTAATGTCCCTGTCAACACTGTAAGGTCATTTTGACATCTCAAGCCCTGTCACCCAATGAAACCAATAGGGTTTATAAGCATGGAAGTCCTGACTCGTGCAAACCGCTTTGCCTGGGCAAGCTTAGACCCTCTAAGCGGTTTACCAGTACTCGTATGCGGGTCTGATTCAGCTCTGGGAGGAAACACCATGCAATACATATATTTCTTCAAACCCTGATGGGCAGGGCCATAACCCTTTTTAGCTCCAAATGGAATCTTCTTACTTATATATGGCATTAGTTCATTTCAAAATTTAGGGGCATACAATCTACTTGGAGAATGGCTGAATGTTTAACAAGCAGTGTAGGCCCTGATCAGTAACCACATTGTGCAGTGTCTGATCTGGGCCTGCAATGTTTGCCAATTACCCATTTTGTGGTTTCTGGCACTCAATCTGTTGAAGTGTAATGATCCAGTCAACACTATTCAGTGGATAGGTTTACCTAACCACTTTTCCTGGGCAGGCGTGGACATATCTGAACAGCTCAGTATGGCCTAAATGTTGACTGGGCCATTTTGTTTGACCGTTTCTATTTCAATATTATCCTGCTGAAAATGACAACCCCCAATATTGCAAACAGTGTAGATCAAGATCAGATTCAGATGGCTTCTTCAGAAGCCATCAGAATCTGATGTTGATCTACGCTTCTTCAGAAGCCATCATAATCTGATGTTGATCTACGCTTCTTCAGAAGCCATCAGAATCTGATGTTGATCTACGCTTCTTCAGACGCCATCAGAATCTGATGTTGATCTACGCTTCTTCAGAAGCCATCTGAATCTGATGTTGATCTACGCTTCTTCAGAAGCCATCTGAATCTGATGTTGATCTACGCTTCTTCAGAAGCCATCTGAATCTGATGTTGATCTACGTTTCTTCAGAAGCCATCAGAATCTGATGTTGATCTACGCTTCTTCAGAAGCCATCAGAATCTGATGTTGATCTACGCTTCTTCAGAAGCCATCTGAATCTGATGTTGATCTACGTTTCTTCAGAAGCTATCTGAATCTGATGGTGATCTACACGGCTTCTTCAGAAGCTATCTGAATCTGATGTTGATCTACACTGTTGATCTACACTAATCTACAGGATGGATGCGCATCTGAATGGTGATCAGGAGGACGCGGGTTCAATACCTGCCGGGGTCGGCAACATTCTTTCGTGGAGATTTATCATGAAATCTTTTCTATGGTCATTCTCTTCCTTCCGCTGATTCAAGAAGGGCAGTTGTCAGTTTCTGACGAGTATGTGCTATATACTGGTTAACCGCTTACGAATAAGCCTGCCCAGGAAAAGTGTGGATAGGTAAACTGACCGGCTCAAAAATGACCTAAATAGTGTTGACTGGGCTGTGAAACTCCAATACAAACAAACAAATGATCTACATGAGTACCCGGTTTGTCATACAGTTTGTGAATTAACTGCATATACTAAATCAAATAATATGATTGGTTGACAGTACAAAAATGGGTGTGGCTATATTAGGTTATTCAGCAGGATAAGGGTTAATGATCCAGACAACACTATTCAAATCATTATGAGTCAGTCTATTTGCCTAACCACACTTTTGCTGGGCAGGCCTACACATAAGAGGCTTTATTTGATTTGGCATCACGTGAACAAGTCCGTGAAATAAAGACCCCCCTAAACCCCAATTTATATAGGGAAAACTGGGGTTTACGGGGGTAGACATTATTTTCCTTATTTCTGCACCAAGACATAGGTTGTGGGTACTCGTTTGAACCGCCTCAATGAGGCGGTTCTAACGAGTGCCCACAACCTATGTTTAAAGTATAAATAAGGAAAATATCACAGATTTTCGTCAGAAAAGTAGCCATTTTGGAGATGGGAAAAATGTACTATGTCGCACGGGTGAGTTATCGTAATTGGGGTTTAACAGACCTCTTCAACACTATATAGGTAATTTTTTAGGCGTCAATTCCAATATCGTGGGACATTTTTCCCCCAGACACGGTGATGAAACCATCTCAAGCCATGCCCCCCCCATTACAATCAATGGGGTTTATATCCATGGACAGTCTGACTTACACCACTTTGGCTTGGCAGGTTTAGAGCCTCTTAGTGGTTTACCAGCACATGTAATTGGGTGCAGCAGGTTTCAGCTCTGCATCGACACACCATGTAGCCCAATCTATTTCTCCAAGCCCTGATGGGTCGGGGCTCATACATAAGTGATTCACGAGTACAGTGCACATTCTTGCACCTGAAACTGACAGACTCCAAACAAACAAACAAATGGACACCAGAGCCCAGGAGCTGCCTAAATAAAATCTTAACAGAACAATAAGCAAAACAATACTTCATAAATATGTATGCTTTAATCATTACGATAACACATCCATGTCCTGAAATGGTGTCTTTCATATCTTTAGAAGTTTTCTCTTGAAAATTTTTTTTTTTATTTATGTGTCAGTTAAACAATCGTGTTATATCCAAACAAAAAAGCCCCCACCCATAGGGGCTTGAAGAAATATATGGGCTGCATGATGCTTCCACGCAGAGCTGAATCCGGCCCGCACACTAGTACTGGTACACCGCTTAGAGGATCTAAGCCTGTCCAGGAACTGCGGTGCGAGGCGGACCGTCCATGCTAAACTATTGGTTTCATTGGGCGACAGCGCTTCAGATGTCATTTCATCTCA
Organism: Lucinisca nassula; assembly: GCA_963580285.1. NCBI lineage: Eukaryota > Metazoa > Mollusca > Bivalvia > Lucinida > Lucinidae > Lucinisca > Lucinisca nassula. The sequence continues at coordinate 3,670,016 of OY757027.1, read as the reverse complement.
GTGTCGGGTAAAAGTCCCACAAAATTGGAAGCAACGTCTCCAAAATGACCTTTACAGTGTTGACGGGGACGTTAAACCTCAAATCAAACAAACAAATATCCAAACAAAAATGTATAGATTATATAGAAAAATGACCATTTATGGTCATTTTTCTATATAATCCATACATTTTTGGAATCTATCTTGAAACCGTGTTATATCCTTAACCGTGTTATAATGAACCGTGTTATAATGAAGCTGTGGTGTAGGTCACACAGATGTGTTATCATAATGCTTAACAGAATAATCTCCCTTGATGACGAAACATGATTAATACCAACTGATGACTAGAAGAATCACTGACAAAACAAGACATATACTGAATCTCTAACATAAGTACTAAAACAAAATACTGTATTCCTCTTATTTAGCGCCCTCGGGGAAAAGAGGGGGCACTTATCAGAGACAAAAATCTTACCAGAATCCAAATTGTGTTTTATCATATGACGTCGCGTCTGAGAGTGTACTAACGCCATGTAATATTTTCGATAATCCACTAGTGGATTAAATATGCAAATTAGCTAGTTACGTGCTGTAACATTACATGTGAGACGTCATTAACGATGTCGCGTTTACTAACGGCGGAATATTGACATTTTTGTAAACAATCGTGAATAAAATGCGTTTTAAATGTCATATGATAAATAGAATATTGCATTCGTGCTCATGTATTATAGAATTTATTAAACTCGTTGAGGAAAAGGAATAAAATGCGAGGCAAATTTATTCCTTTTCCTCAACTCGTTTTATAAATTCAAAAATACATGAACATTCATGTAAGATCCTCTATATAATGAACCGCATTATAACGAGGTTGCGGTGTATTATACAGTCAAGTCTCATTATATTGACTTATCTGTTATATCAACAAAACTTGTTATAATGACAATCCGATATAGAAAATGCAAAGAAATCCTGAATGAAATCATGATTTTATGAAAAAACAAGATGTGTTTGTGAAACACGAACATGTCCCCGGGCATGGTCATTTTTTATTCAAAGTTGCTCACAGTTCAAGATTTTTGTTTGTGTGGGAAGCCCTTGACACAAGAAACTTACATGACAAATATGAAAGCTCTATCTTAAACGGTTCAAAAGTTATGAACAATAATATTTTTTCTTTAAAGTAGGTCAAGGTCACAGGTAAAAAAAAAATGCATGAATGTAAAGCTATTGTCACAAGGAACTTTCATGCCAAATATTAAGGCTCTATCTTAAACGGTTCAAAAGTTATGAACAATTTTCTTTTTTTCTTTTAAGTAGGTCAAAGGTCAAGGTCATGGTCCAAACATTTTGCATGTATGAAAAGCTCTAATCACAGGGAACCTACATGCCTAATATGAAAGCTCTATCCCTAACGGTTCGAAAGTTATGACCAAAAATGTTTATTTTTAAAGTAGGTCAAAGGTCAAGGTCACAGGTCAAAATTTTTGCATGAATGTAAAGCGTTTGTCACAAGGAACCTACATACTTAATATGAAGGCTGTATCTCAAACAGTTCAAAAGTTATGACCAATATTAAATTTTTCTTTTATGTAGGTCAAAGGTCAAGGTCACAGGTCAAATTTTTTTGTGTGAATGTAAAGCTCTTGTCACAAGGAACCTACATGCAAAATATGAAGGCTCTATCTCAAACCATTCAAAAGTTATGACCAGAATGTTATTTTTTATTTTAAGTAGGTCAAAGGTCAAGGTCACAGGTCAAAATTTTTGACATGAATGTAAAGCTTTTGTCACAAGGAACATACATGCTAAATATGAAGGCTGTATCTCAAACGGTTCAAAAGTTATGACCAATGTTATTTTTTTCTTTTATGTATATCAAAGGTCAAGGTCAAGGTCACAGGTCAAAATTTTTTGTGTGAATGTAAAGCTCTTGTCACAAGGAAGCTACATGCAAAATATGAAGGCTCTATCTCAAACGGTTCAAAAGTTATGACCAAAATGTTATTTTTTTATTTTAAGTAGGTCAAGGTCAAGGTCACAGGTCAAATTTTTTTGCATGAATGTAAAGCTTTTGTCACAAGGAACATACAAGCTAAATATGAAGGCTGTATCTCAAGTGGTTCAAAAGTTATGACCAATGTTATTTTTTTCTTTTAATTAGGTCAAAGGTCAAGGTCAAGGTCACAGGTCAATTTTTTTTAAATGAATGTGAAGGTCTTGTCACAAGGAACCTTCAGGCCAAACATGAAAGCTCTATCTCAAATGGTTCAAAAGTTATGGCCAACGTTAAAGTTGTCCACGTATAAACCAACAAACAAACAGACAGGGCAAAAACAATATGTCCCCGCTATCGCTACCGGGGACATAAAAAGAATCTTGCATTCGTGTTCATGTATTATTGAATTCATTAAACTTGTTGAGGAAAAGGCATAAAATGCTCAGCAAAGCCTCGCATTTTATCCCTTTTCCTCAACTCTTTAAATAAATTCAATAATACATTAGCACTCATGTTAGATCCTGTATGTCATTAATTTATTAAACTCGTTGATGAAAAGTGATAAAATGCTTGGCAAGCCTCACATTTTATCCCTTTTCCTCAACGAATTTAATAAATTCAATAATAGTACATGAACACTCATGTAAGATCCTCTATTAACCTCATGTTCTGTAGTATGACTGTACATCTAACAATTGACATAAACCACAGTAGCAACATGATTATAATAAAACATCCATGAGCTAAAAACATCTTTCATATCTCTAGAGCTTGCATTTTTCGGATGAAAATGTTGTTTATATACATCACGTGAACAAGTCTGTGAAATGAATACCCCCATAAACCACACTTTATATATTGAAAACTAGGGTTTATTGGGGTATACATTTTTTTTCCTTATTTTTGCTCCAAGACAAAGGTTGTGGGTGCTTGTTAGAACCGCCTCTATGAGGTGGTTCTAATGAGCACCTACAACCTACGAGGACTGTTCAAATATGAATGCCACTAAGCACATAACAGGAGCACCGCATGCGGGTGCCAACACTCGCCTGCAGTTTCTTTTAGAAAACCAAAGTTCTAAGTCAAACAAGAGCAATCAAATTGCAAGATGGAGTTATAAAACTTGTAGGGAATGTAGCTCTTGTGATGGTGAGTATGTGTATGAAGTTTCATGAAGGTAGGCCAAATACTTTTGGAAATATGGTCAAGGTTAAGGTTTTCGGTTAAATTTTTGAAGAATAGGTCAAAGTTCAAAGTCACAGATCAAAAAAGTGTGGTATCACTGAAAAGGTCTTGTCCCAAGGAACATTCATGTGAAGTTTGAAGGCTCTGTTGTGAATAGTATTAAAATGAGAGCAAAAAATGTGTTTCAGAAAAAAATTGGACAAGGGGAGATAATTCAGCCAAAATCAACAATGTTGTTATGGTCCTTGGTCAAAATGTAGCTCTTGTGATGATGAGTGTGTGTATGAAGTTTCATGAGGCTAGGTCTAATACTTTTTAAGTTATAGCCAAGGTTAAGTTTTTTTGGAACGACGACGCCAGACGCCAGACGACAACAACGCAGACGCCGGAGTGATGACAATAGCTCGAAAGTTTTTTTTTCAAAAAACAGACAAGCTAAAAATGATTCCGTGATAGATTTCGATGAAAAATTTATTTTGTTCCCTCAAAGTATTCCCCTTTAACAGATATACAAACTTTCAGTCTTCTGATCCAATCATTGAATGCATTTTGGTAGCCTTTTCGAGGTATATTATGAAGGCACTGGAATATTGCAGAACCGAGGTGTTTGCGCTGTACAAATTTTCGACCAGAAAGGTATTTTTTCAGCCGCGGGAACAAAAAAAAAGTCACACGGGGCAAGGTCAGGGGAATACGGGGGGTGAGGGAGTTAAACAACCTTTTCCTGCTCCAGATAGTCTTGCACAATGAACGCCTTGTGCGATGACCCATTGTCATGTAGCAAACTGACATTGGCCAAACCAGTTGCGGGTCTTCGTTCTTTGAAATATTTCTTTAATTTACAAAGAACTTTATTCTTGTAAAACTTCGCATTTACAGATTTGCCTTTAGGCACAGCAACCTGAATAGCAGGGCCCTGATTTGAAAAGAATATGGCATACATTACCTTCTTGACGCTCATGGTCTGCTTTGCAATGCATGGTCTTTTGCAATACTTTGTTGCCCATATTTTGTTCTGAATCTTTCGTTTTGGCTCAAAAAAGTGAACCCATGTCTCGTCACCTGTGACGACATTAGCGAAAGAACGTGCATTGTAATTTGGAAACTTTTTAAGCAACTTCTTGGCGCACTGAACGCGTGTTTTTTTCTGCTCATCTGTCAACAGATGGGGAATCCATCTAGCACAGATCTTTCTCATTTTCAAATCCCGTTTCAGAATTGTATGAGCTGCTCCTAATGAGATGCCAACCATACTAGCTATTTGCCTAGTGGTGTATCATACATAGGTAGCAACTATTTCTTTCACTCTAGCAACCATCTTGGCAGTTGTTGCTCTTTTCGGCCGACGATCATGTGGTGCATCTTCTGTTGAGCCTAGCCCACAGCTGAATTTCTTACACCAAAGAAAAACTGTCGGAAAAGACATTTCATTATGCCCATAAACCGAACATATTTCATCAAAAATGTCTTGCACCGTATACCAAGAATACAACGATTCTTAATATAGGACCGTATTTCAATGGCGTACTCTGACCTTCTTCCAACCATGTTTTGTATTAGTATACAAGAGTAGACAGTGTTTATCGAACGATATACATGGCTAAAAGGAAAGGATTTTCACAGGTTTGGTATCAATGTATAGGTAAAATGTTTTTCTACGCTGTGATATTTATAACCAGGTGATTTTCGCATTAGTGCATGAGAAAGCGTTCTACTTGCATTCATATTTGAAGTCCTCGTATATTGCAGGCAAAAATATGAGAAATATCACAATTATTCATGAGAAAAATGACCTTTTTTGTGTCATACAAAAGAATACACAATGATGCACGGATGTTATCATGATGTATACTCTTTAAGACCTCACTTTTCTCTATATAAAGTGGGTTTTAGAGGGATGATTGTACACGATCTTGTTAACCCCTGTCCTGCTAATCCCGGATATGCCTTATCTTTGAAACAATGTAGATCCACATCAGGATCTACATTGTTTGCCATTCAGACTGTGAATTTGTTGCAATAATTTGCATCAAGTAATCTGATTGGCTGATAATCGGTAGTAGGTGTGGCATATATGAATATTCAGCAGGACAAGGGTTAACATGATGGTACTTTAAGGGGAATGGGAGCACCTAGCACATTTGTCTGCCATTTTTCAAAGAGAGACAGCTTTCAGGACTACCTTTTCACTATTCTATAGGCTCAGTCCCACTGAAATAGGGGTCAACTCTTAAAGGAAAAAATTTGCTGCTCAGTAGCAAATTCTTTCCTTTAAAGAGTTGACACCTATTGACATGGGAGACAAAAACACTTTTGCAGGAGTTTCTTCCCCTGAAGGTGTTCCCAATCCCCTTAATGAAACCCAAACCAAGCCAGTTATTTTGGACAACCCTTCATATATCTCTGTAAACACATATTGTAGGTAAAACATACAGCGAAACTTTGATAGCTTGAATATCGATGGCTCTTTATGATGGCTGTTTCAGACTCGAGTCCATAGCAAAATACATGTTTAAGAAGAAATATCGCTATTATTCATGTGGATATGCTATTGCTAGACACATATATTGTGGGTATATGTACCTGCTAGAATCGCAAGTACCCACATCAAGTTTTATGGAGAAATATGAAAGATTATCTCATATACATATATGTATATGGACAGGCAGTGTAACATTTTTTTGTCAAATATGACACATTTCATACGTGAACAAATGTGTTTGATTCTTCAACAATAATTAGTGTGAATATGACCTAAGTATACCACAACAACATCATTATAACCTTGTTCGTTATAATGGTTTCAGATATAATATGGTTTCAAGTTGGATCCCAAAAATGTATAGATTATATAGAAAAATGACCATAAATGGTCATTTTTCTATATAATCTATTCATTTTTGTTTGGATGTAACACAGTTAGAATTTGCTTTCTGCTTTCAGCCCCATTAATAGTGTTATATTAGTCTGCCCCTGCCCATCGGGGCTTGAAAAAATATATGGGCTGCATGATGCTTCCACACAGAGCTGAAACCGACCAGCACGCAAGTACTGGTAAACAGCTTGGAGGATCTAAGCCTGCCCAGGCAAAGCGGTGCGAGTCGGCCGGTCCATGCTTATAAACCCTGTTGGTTTCATTGGGCAACAGGGCTTGAGATGTCATTTCATCTCAATGTCAGGTAAAAGTCCCACAAAGACCTTTACAATGTTGATGGGGACGTTAAACCTCAAATCAAACAAACAAACAAACACATGCATAATGAAGAAACACCACAATTTCTTAACCAATTAAAATGATAATCACCTCTGGCCTAGGAAGAATTATTTCCTTTAAGGAAATCTTTCCCTGTAGCCGGCCAGTCCTACTTTACCAATGTAATCTTTGCATTTAGACATGGAAAAGTTTACTTCACATCAACGCGTTGTTGTTGACTTCACGTCAACGGCGTCTCAGAAGATGTAAAAAATGTTCAGAATGTATGAAGTTAGACTCGGAGGCAGCATTGAAATCAAGATTACATGGCCATAATTGACTAGAATGAAGCATAAGCTAAAATTGAATGTTGTATGCACTCATTAGATGAGTAGACAGAACAATGCGTCAATGCTCAGAGTGAAAACCATTACGCAAACACGCCTATACAAATACATTGCCATCTTAATCACCTAAAAAAATGTAAATTTTATGATGAAATATTGTGATATTTTTCTTATTTCTGCTTTAAATATAGATTGTTGGCACTCATTAGAACCGCCTCATTGAGGCGGTTCTAACGAGTACCCACAATCTATATTTAAAGCAGAAATAAGAAAAAAAGGTATACCCCCGGAAACCCTAGTTTTACTATATAAAAGTGGGGTTCAAGGGGGTCAAAATTATATAGGAGTGTTTTCTTGATGGACATGCAGATTAAGGTCATAACCTGGCACTTTGAATGCATGGGTGAAACTTATAAACTTTTAGAATCCTTAACTGTAAACTTCCATATAGAATCCTTAAATGTAAATTTCTATAATCAAGTAATTTCGTATTGGCCCAGTTACAGGTCCAGGGTCTTCTGTATTGGCCCAAAGGCCAAAGCAAATACAGCTGACCGAGGACCTGTAACTGGGAAATATGAAATTACTTGATTTATGACATTTTATTATTTGCTTGTTTGATTTGAGGTTAACGTCCCCGTCAACACTGTAAAGGTCATTTTGGAGACGTTGCTTCCAATTTTGTGGGACTTTTACCAGACATTGAGATGACATGACATCTCAAGGCCTGTCGCCCAATGAAACCAATAGGGTTTATTAGCATTGACAGTCCGCCTTGCACCGCGGTTCCTGGACAGGCTTAGATCCTCTAAGCGGTTTACCAGTACTAGTGTGCGGCCCGGATTCAGCTCTGCGTGGAAGCATCATGCAGCCCATATATTTCTTCAAGCCCCTATCGGTGGGGGCTTGACATTTTATTAATTGACACCATTAAAAACATCATTATTGATTTTTGACCTCAGTGTTAATACGGTTGACCTCCAAACAATACAGGATAGTCAATTAGTAAAGAATCCTAAAATGTAGATTTCCAAATCATCAGGGACCAGTTGTTCAAAGCATCGTTAGCTTAACGAGCTCGTTAGTGGTCATATTGTTAAGTGATCTAGCAAGTTAAATATAAAAAATTTTGGTATTTTTGTTGAAAAAAATGTGAGCAGCTTTCGCATCTGCAAAAGCTGCTCACATTTTTTTCAGCAAAAATATTAGCATATTTGCCATAATAAATGATCAAAGTTTTAACGATACGTTAACTAATGACGTCGTTAGTTTTGAACAACTGACACCAAGGTAACAAGTCTGTGAAACGAGCACCCCTAAGCCCTTTGATATAGAGAAAATTGGGGTTCACAGGGGTACTCATTATTTTTCTTATTTCTGCATAGATTGTGGGTACTCCTTAGAACCACCTTAATGAGGTTTTGTTTGTTTGTTTAATTTGAGGTTTAACGTCCCCGTCAACACTGAAAAGGTCATTTTGGAGACGTTGCTTCCAATTTTGTGGGACTTTTACCTGACATTGAGATGAAATGACATCTCAAGCCCTGTCGCCCAATGCAACCAGTAGGGTTTATAAGCATGGACGGGCCGACTTGCACCACTTTGCCTGGGCAGGCTTAGATCCTCTATGCTGTTTACCAGTACTCCTGTGCGGGTCGGTCTCAGCTCTGCATGGAAGCATCATGCAGCCCATATATTTCTTCAAGCCCCTATGGGCGGAGGCCATCCTTAATGAGGTTCTAACGAGAACCCACAACCTTTGTTTGAAGTATATATAGTAAATATGAAGCATATAAGAAAAATATCCCTGATTTTCATGACAAAAGTAGCTATTTTGGTGATGTGACAAAAATGCACTATGCCGCATGGGTGTGTTATTGTAATGAGAACCCCTGGCTGGAATACACCTTCATGGGCCAGTCTGTAACTGAGCCCATCAGGACAACACACCCATGCAACATAGTGCAATTTTTCACATCTCCAAAATGGCTTCTTTTCTGATAAAAATCTGTGATATTTTTCTTATTTATACGGCAAACATAGGTTGTGGGTGCTCGTTAGAACCGCCTCATTGAGGCGGTTCAAACGAGTAACGTGGGTGCTCGTTAGAACAGCCTCATTGAGGTGGTTCAAACGAGTAACCATAACCTATGTCTTGGAGCAGAAATAAGAAAACTAATGTTTACCCCCTTAAACTCCAGTTTTCTTTATATAAAGTGGGGTTTAGGAGGGTGTTCATTTCACGGACTTGTTCACGTGAGCCAATGAAGTTTGACAGTATGACTGGAACCGTCCTAAGTTCGACTAGAATGCAGCATGTGCATTTCATCTTCGTTTACTTTCGCGTAAGGCACGTCTGTCATAGGATAACCATCGTCCATGTAGGCGTACATGTGTGGGTCCGAGGGGCCGTAAGGTGGGGCGCTGGGCTCGGGCCGGTGGTATCCGTACTCCTGAGGGGGGTCGAATCTATCTTGTTTGTTCCCACAGAACACGTAACGTAACTTCTGTAACAGATTAAAAGAAAGATTATGAGGAAAAGCATTCTAACCTGAATTATGCAAGAGCGTAAAAGACAATCACTATGTACTTATGTGCTTGCTATAAAGTCTAACCTGTCTACAAAGACCACTCATGGGAAACAGGAATTATGGTCTTTGTTCACAGGTGGTCTTTACTCAGTGAGTCAGTTTTGCATCCAATGCTCTACCTCAAGCAGAAAACTGTTATGTGACAGCCCTTATTCGCATCGGTCTTGAATAACCCCAGTAACACCTGATTAAATCACTGATTAAATCCCCTAAATGTAACATTATGTTCAGGTTTTACTAATGAATCACTCCAAATTTTAATTTGGCTCATTTAAATATGTTCGTTTGTTTGTTTTGGAGTTTTACGGCCCAGTCTGGGCAAACTTATACGCAAGCGGTTAACCAGTACAGTGCACATTCTTTCGCCAGAAACTCACAACTGCCCTTCTTGAATCAGCAGATGGGAGAGAATGACAGTAGAAAAGATTTCCATCTCCACAAAAGAATGTTGCCGACCCCGATCCTCCTGATCACCAGTCAGACCCACATCCGACTGAGCTACCGAGGGCGGCTATTTAAGTGTGCCTGCAAACAATTGCCTAATGTAAAACTTTGGTTAATGCTATCAAAAGCAAAGTGGCCTCGTTTAGGGTGAAAATATGCATTTGGGAAGGATGTTGACTGTCCTCTGGTTCCAGTGGTGAGTGAGTGAGTGTTTGAGTTTTACGTTTCACCAACAGCTAAGGTCATACGGAGACAGGACCTCGGTTTACAGACTCATCCAAAACTCAGGAGAAGCCCGGCTGGTTCCAGTGGTATCTGTTCACAGGAGCATTATATAGTCTAATTGGAATGGAGGAATTAGAAGTGGTCTTTGTAGACAGGTGGTCATTTTTCTATATAATCTATACGTTTTTATATAGAAAAATGATCATAAATGGTCATTTTTCTATGTAATCTAAACATGTGTATATATAGAAATGACCATAAATGGACATTTTCTATATAATCTATACATTTTTATATAGAGAAATGACCATTTTATATAGAGAAATGAGCACAAATGGTCATTTTTCTAAATAATCTATACATTTTTCTATATAGATATGACCACAAACGCCCATTTTCCTATATAATCTATACATTTTTTGCTTGGATATATAGTAGTCGCAGATAAAATTGACTAGGCGGAGCTATCGTTTGCACCTGCCTTCGGAATATTCTATTAACAAAAAGGTAAACCAAGTCACCCGGTTGTGTGAATTCAACTGTAACACAAACAAAGCTGTGGTGTATATGGCTATTTGGTCCTACTGCAAAAAGCATGCGAAAGGCACTCTACCGAATCTTCTGATGGACTCAGCGATTTTGACATATATTGACAACACCTGAATAGCTCTGCCTAGTCAAAGGAGCAGTCTCTATAAGGCTATTTTCATGGCCACAACCGATTTCCTTTAAACTTTGTAGCTTCAAATTGGTACATATTGACTGTCTAATGGTGAATTTTTAGACTCTTTGGTCCACTGGTTGAAAACTGTAAAGGTGTTGTGGTTTTTCGTAAAGTTGGGGAATAAAAATTACTGATATTTGGGTACAACTTACAAGCGCGTATAAACTATTCTCTTGTTTGATATTAATAAGACTGTTATCACCAGCTGTTATGCCTAAAAGGGTAGTAAGCATACGGCAAACATCGCCTCCAGTCATGCACTTTGAACAAAAATAACAGCATTTTTGTTGGTATACCTTTGATGGGGTGGCATTACCCCACCCACTTTAATAGTGTATATAGCAAAAACCAGTGGCCCAAAGAGTCTACAAATTCACCATTAGACAGTCAATATGTACCAATTTGAAGCTACAAAGTTTAATGGAAATCGGTTGTGGCCATGAAAACAGCCTTATAGAGACTGCTCCTTTATCTGCAACCACTATACCAGTGCTTAAACTAACACAGATTCTTCTTTGGACCCCAATAAAAGCATGATAAAGAGGTTTTGTGGGGTATTACCTTCCCAAAAGATCCTTCCTCCACCTGGAAGCTATGTATAGCTGCCGCAGGAATAGCGAGAAATGGTGCACTGGCTAATATCCACGCCACAAGATCCCATGTACCACCAATTTTTACGCCATCATAGAATGGAATTTTGTGGAGATCAGCAACAAAACAATAGAGGAATATTGCCTGCAACAGAAATATAACAATTTCATAATTATGATATTCTGCAACATTACGAGAACAGGTCCGTATCACAAAATGCATTCTTTCAAATCTCGAAGACGGTGTCTTATCTGACGAAAATTTGTAATAGTTTTCTTATTTGTACTCCAAACACAGGTTGTAGGTGCTCATTAGAACCATCTCATTGAGGCAGTTATAAAGAGTACCAACAACCTATGTTTAGGAGCAGAAATAATAAAAATAATGTATACCCCTGTAAATCCAAGTTTTCTCTATACAAAGTGGGGTTTAAGGGGGTATTCATTTCATGGACGTGTTTATGTGATGAACCTTGATTACCAGAACAAGAAAAGGTCTAATTTCAAAAGGATTATAATTATACAGGATCTTAAATGAGCATTCATGTATTACTGGATTTATTAAACAAGTTGAGGAAAAGGATAAAACGAGATGCTTCGCCGGGCATTTTATACCTTTTCCTTAAAGAGCTTAAAAAATTTGATAATACATTAGCACAACTGCAAGTATCTATTGATCATATGACATTTGAAATAAACTCTGTTCACCATTATTTTACGAAAATATTAATATTCTGCCATAAGTAAACATGACGGCTTTAAGTACTTAGCACAGTAAACTTCCGCTATTAAGACCACCTGAAATTACGACTAATTCTGCTTTAAAAAGCTTATTTAGAAGGGGGCAGTTATTCTTTCTTCGAATTTCCTGCACACAATGTCATCTGGTCAGGGACCACCTTTGGTACTGTTCAAAAGGGGTCTTAAAGACCACTTTTGAACAGACCCAAAGGTGGTCTTAATATAGGAATTTTACTGTACTTATAACGTTACAGGGCATATCAAACTAATTTACATATTTAATCCACCAGTGGATTGTCAAATTTATTTTATCATATGACGTCGGGTCTGAGAGTGTAATAAAGCCATGTAATATTTTCGATAATCCACTAGTGGATTAAATATGCAAATTAGCTAGATACGTCCCGTAACGTTACATGTACGATGTCCTTAACGACGTCGCATTTACTAACGGCGGAATATTGACATTTTTGTAAACAATCGTGAATAAAATGCATTTAAAATGCCATATGATAAATAGAATCTTGCATTCGTGCTCATGTATTATTGAATTTATTAAACAAGTTGAGGAAAAGGGATAAAATGCGAGGCTTTCTCATTGAAGAAAAGGGATAAAATGCTCGGCAAAGCCTCGCATTTTATCCCTTTTCCTCAACTCGTTTAATAAATTCCATAATACATGAACACTCATGTAAGGTCCTCTATACATGGTATTATTTCATTCTAAGATGCAACATCATATGATATCTTGTGTTAATGCACTATTACTGGCGAATATGGAAGGACACTGTGAGTGAGTGAGTGTTAGAGTTTTAGGTCCCACCAACATCTAAGGTCATACAGAGACTGGACCTTGGTTTAAAGACTCATCCAAAAGTCTAGAGAAACTGGGGATCGATCCTGCGATCCCTGGTTTACAAGGCAAGTACCATGACCACTACACCTGGGAGGCTTCTGAAGGACAATCAGTGATATTGGAGAATATTATCTTAAATGGGTGTATAATTTTTCCAGGTTTGCCAGGTACACTCACATCTAATGTGAACACAGAGATCAATGCCGACAACTGACAATGGGGAAATGGCAACAACATATCCCGGTTTTGTGTTGTGCATTATTAATGATGCTTCCACCAAGAAAAATTGAGAAAAGAGATAAAAGAGAAAGTAGAGATGAAAGTGAGGCATAGGAGTGAAAGAGGAGAATAAACCAAGTGTAAAATCAGAACAAGTCCGTGAAATAAAGACCCCCCTTAACCCTACTTTATATGGAGAAAACTGGGGTTTAGCGGGGTAAACATTATTTTCCTTATTTCTGCTCCAAGACATAGGTTGTGGGTACTCGTTAGAACCGCCTCAATGAGGCGGTTCTAACGAGCACCCAAAACCTATGTTCTGAGTATAAATAAGAAAAATATCACAAATTTTCATAAGATAAATTACCTTTTTTGAGTTATGAAAAAAAGCACTATATCACACGGATGTGTTATGATAATGATCATTACTCCTCTTCCTGCACCTGCTGCAAGGACCTTGGCCAAGTCTAAGTCAATATCAGCAAGAAGTCACAGTGACCTAAGATGGATGTAACCTTCACGTCACCCAACCCTCCAAGCTCATCCTGAACTTAATCCAGAAAGTGTTTTTTTTTGTGGGGGGGCTGTTTCGTTTGCAGTTAAACAAACTTGTCAACACCGGGCACTGATATCAATGCGGACAATAGATGCAGGGTGTAGACTTCCTAGACTTATGTAATGGTCCTAAGTATTTGGACGGTATGCCTAACCAACTAGTTTGTTTTGTTTGATTTGAGGTTTATAGTCCCCGTCAACACTGTATAGGTCATTTTGGAGATGTTGCTGCTTCCAATTTTGTGGGACTATTACCCCACATTGAGATGAAATGACATCCCAAGCCCTGTCGCCCAATCACCAATACGGTTTATAAGCATGGACGGTCCGACTCGCACCGCTTTACCTGGGCAGGCTTAGATCCTTTAAGCAGTTTACCAGTACTCGTGTGCAGTCGGTTTCAGCTCTGCGTGGAAGCATCATGCAGCCCATTTATTTCTTCAAGCCCCAATGGGCTAGGGCTGTTAACCAACTAGTGCAGACCCTGATCAGACTAAGGAGCAGTCTGACCCGGGTCTGCACAGTTTACCATTCCATCTGCACCTTTTGGACTCCTTGCTGTATTGTGAAACAAATGTTGAAATTTTAGAAGAATTACAGTATGTCCACAAGCTGTCCAAATTTTTAGTATTTTTACAGTAGTCAAGACAATGTAATATGATAATACGAGGCTTGAACCATCATAACATCCAGTCACATATTGAACATAGAGGACCTTACATGAGTGTTCATGTATTATTGAATTTATTAAATGAGTTGAGGAAAAGGGATAAAATGCATTTTATCCCTTTTCCTCAACTCGTTTAATTAATTCAATAATACATGAGCACGAATGAAAGATTCTATTTATCATATGACATTTATAACGCATTTTATTCATGTTTGTTTACAAAAATATCAATATTCCGCCATTAGTAAAAACGACCTGGTTTAAGATGTCGTACATGTAACGTTACGGGACGTATCTAGCTAATTTGCATATTTAATCCACTAGTGGATTATCGAAAAGATTACATGGTGTTATTACACTCTCAGACGCGACGTCATATGATAAAATAATTTATTTTCACTTCACTGAATAATTACATTATGCTAACACACCCGTGGGGCATAGTGCATCCTTTCCTATCTCTAAAATGGTTACTTTTCTGGTGAAAGTTTGTGATATTCTTCTTCCTATTTATACTCTAAACATGGGTTGTGGTTACTCTTTAGAACCGCCTCCCTCTAACGAGTACCCACAACGTATGTCATGGAGCAGAAATCCCCCTCCTCACTGAGGCAGTTCTAAAGAGTACCCACAACCTATGTCATGGAGTGGAAATAAGAAAAATATTGTATACCCCAGCAAACCCTAGTATACTCTATATAAAGTGGGGTTTAAAGGGGTGTTCATTGCACGGGACTTGTTATCATGATGAACGATGATTTGACTGTGGCTATTGAAGTATAATTCTAATGCACTTACGTATGTAACGCGATTGGATAACGTCAAAAATTTGCGACAGTATATTCTACGATATACTGTCGGAAACCCGACGTCATCATGTAACGTCGCTTTTCATTGGCTGGCATTTGGTTTTACGCAGCTCACTGTACTTGCCGGTTTGGGCAAAAACAACATTTTTAAAACAAAATACGTGAATAAGTGCATTAGAATGGGGGATAACTGTATTGAAAATTGTCATTTGGGGAGGTAAATCGGAGGTTTTACGGTCGGAAATTTCGTTTTACGGCGACGCGTCAAATGACAATTTTCAATACAGTTATCCCCATTCTAATGCACTTATTCAGTTGTTAAGTTAAAAACTGTACTGTTTTGCACAAGGCGGCAAGCGCGGTGAGCTGCGTAAAACCAAATGACAACCAATGGAAAGCGACGTTACATGATGACGTCGGATTTCCGACAGTATATCGCAGAATATACTGTCACAAATTTTTGACGTTATCCAATCAGACGTCGCGTTACATACGCAAGTGCATTACAATGAAGTATAAATCACCTAAGATTTCAAAGCAGAACATGTCTACACTGTTTGCCATTTATCCAACTATTTTTAGACACCGCATCAGGTAGTAAATTTAAGATTGATTGGTTGTGTTGGGATTTAATGATACGGCAACCCCTGTAGGTCATTTTTGTCATCTCTAAGAGAAAGTAGGAAAAGAGACAGAAGAGATAGTAGAGAAGATGAAAGTGAGGGACAGAGGAGAAAGTGTAAAACAAATGGCAATGTAAAAACAGAAGAAATAACAACATTCCCCCTCACCCGTACCTGCTGCTAGGACAAGGACAGCAAGCCTTGCCAAATTGTAAGCCAATATCAATTGGGCGCCCTTGTCACACAAGATACACAACCATTACGAAAACACGCCTATACAAATACAATGCCACCTTTATCGCCGAAAAAATGAAAATTTTATGGTGAAAAATTGTGCTATTTTTCTTATTTCTGCTCAAAATATAGATTGTGGGCGGTTCTAACGAGTACCCACAATCTATATTTTAGAGCAGAAATAACAAAAATAAGGTATACCCCCGGAAACCCCAGTTTTACTATATAAAAGTGGAGTTCAAGGGGGCCAAAATTATATAGGCATGTTTTCGTAATGAAACACCTTTGCCTTGCCCAATCACCCCAAATCAAGTTTAAAAACAAGAGCATCGCATGCGGGTGCCAACGCTCGGCTGCAATTTCTTTTAGTTAAACAAAAATTCTAAGTCGAACTAGAGCTGTCAGAGGATCTGACTATAGCCCCGCTTCAGCGCTGTCAGAGAAGAAAGTTATTTAAGCTGCAGAGAAAACAGTTATGAACAAGAAATAACTGTTGAAAATTTTACAATATCTGGAAAAACTCTAAGAGTTGTGAGCCCTTGTCCCTCATTTCAATGAGCATGATACATTACCAGAATGTCCATGTTTATACTAAATTTCATCTTCCATTTTTCAATGTTCAAAGGGTAATAACTCCTAAAGTAGGCAAATCAGAGTCAGGGTTCCTGCGCTCTGCACATTGTCTCATGGTGCTTTACACTTGTGTGAAGTGTCATGAAAATATCTCAAATGGTTTGTGAGTTATGGAGCCGACACAGTCAAAATTGCCTTTTTAAATGTTCAAAGGGCAATAACTCCTAAAGTAGGCAAACCAGAGTTATGGTTCCTGCACTCTGCACATCATCTCAAGGTGCTTTTCATTTATTTGAAGTTTCATGAAAATATCGGAAACGGTTATGGAGCGGACATAGTTAAAATTGCCATTTTTTAATATTCAAAAGCCTATAACTGAAAAAGTAGACAATCCAGAGTTTGGGTTCCTGCGCTCTGCACACGTAATATGGTGCTTTACATTTGTGTGAAGTTTCATAAAATTATCTCAAACGGTTTTTGAGTTATCGAGCAAAGACGGCTAAAATTGATATTTTTCAATATTCAAAGGGAAATAACTCAAAAATTAGGCAATCCAGAGTTATGGTTCCTGCACTCTGCACACCATCTCATGGTGTTTAATGTTTGTGTGAAGTTTCATGAAAATATGTGAATGGGTTTTAAAGTTATGGAGCGGACACGAAAATTGTTAACAGACACAGACAGACACACAGACAGACACACAGAAAATACGAAAACCAGAGTTATGGTTCTTGCGCTCTGCACATTGTCTCATAGTGCTTAACATTTGTGTGAAGTTTCATGAAATTATCTCAAACGGTTTTGGAGTTATGAAGCGGACACTGTTAAAATTGCCATTTTTCAATGTTCAAAGGGCAATAACTCCAAAAATAAGCAATGCAGAGTTATGGTTCCTGCGCTCTGCACATCGTCTCATAGTGCTGAACATTTGTGTGAAGTTTCCTAAAAATATCTCAAACGGTTTTCGAGTTATGAAGCGGACACAATTAAAATTGCCATTTTTCAATGTTCAAAGGGCAATAACTCCAAAAGTAGGCAATCCACAGTTATAATTCCTTCGCTTCTTCACATTGTCTTATGGTGTTTAACATTTGTGTGAAGTTTCATGAAAATATGTTAAGCAGATACAAAGTTATGGAGCCAACACAAATTAACGGAATCACGGAATTACGGAAAATGTTCAAAGGGCAATAACTCCAAAAGTAGGCAATCCACAGTTATAATTCCTTCGCTCTGCACATTGTCTTATGGTGTTTAACATTTGTGTGAAGTTTCATGAAAATATGTTAAGCAGATACAAAGTTATGGAGCCAACACAAATTAACGGAATCACGGAATTACGGAATGACAGAAGGACATGGCAAATCCAATATAGCCCAACTTTTTCAAAGCGGGGCTATAAAAAGGGGCATAACTGTGCCAAAAATATTTTGAGAGTCACCTCACCTATTGGTGTGAGTTCCCCTTTTCATGATGAACAACTATTCCGAGTTTCAAGTTAATATGTTCAGTAATGACAGAGATATTACAAAATGTCCAAGTTTTTGCACGACGAGGACGCAGACCACGACAGAGCTATGACAATACCTCGTCGTTTAATTCGAAAACAGCCGAGCTAACAAGTATAGTAAAGAGTTGAGGTGTCCGAATATTAAGGGAAATACAGTATGTTCACTTACAGCTGTCATAACTGTGGATACAGTACACCACACACTGACAATCACTCTCTCTGCTATACCAAAGTTCTGTTTTGCTGAAATATTACAAAAACATTAGGATTTAATAAAAATCATTCTTTATCACATGACGTCGTTGATAAGCAGTGAATAACGTCCTGTAATAAAACTTGTATGACCACACATGTAATAACACTTTGGCGGGATTACATAATGTCATGACGATGTCCATGTAAACCATCCATTTTTTGTGGGAAAATTGTCAAATTTAAAGGCGATAAAATCAAATTTAAAGTGGTCATATGATAAACAGAATCTTACACTCGTGGTCATTTCATATGAAATTTATGAAACTCGCCAAATATGATAAACAGAATCTTACACTCGTGGTCATTTCATATGAAATTTATGAAACTCGCCAAAGGCTCGTTTCATAAATTTCATATGAAATGACCACGAGTGTAAGATTCTTTTTATCATATGACCACTTTAAATTTGATTTTATCGCCTTTAAATTTGACAATTTTCCGACAAAAAATGGATGGTTGACATGGACGTCGTCATGACATTATGTAATCCCGCCAAATTGCACTCGTGGTCATTTCATATGAAATTTATGAAACGAGCCTTCATTTCATATGAAATTTATGAAACGAGCCTTCGGCGAGTTTCATAAATTTCATATGAAATGACCACGAGTGTAAGATCCTCTATTTCAAAATTCTTCTACACCAAGTACATGTACTGTCCTCTTCAAATTTTAATATTTAATATTTACATTTTGGTTTAGGTTTAAAAATCAATCTCTGTTTTGTTTTGCTGAACAACAGCAGAACTCTGCTATTAAGATCAGCTAAAATTAAAGCTAAATAGAAGTGAAGGCAATGATCAGGAATCAATACAATTAACCCACAGCTCCCATCAGAGACACCAAAGGGAAAGAAACACAAACATGAAGCAACAGACCCCAACGGAAACACCAACAGCGGAAAGCCAAGAGGACAGTTACTTTCCCATAAAATGGTCAATAGGCTATCCAAAATAAAATAATATAAGCGACACAAACACCAAAAGACAAACCATAACAAAAATAAACCGCGACAGAAGAACCTGCTTTAAAAAAAAACATATTTGGAAGTTTTGAAGTTTTCAGTTTTTCTTTGGGTTTTCTACACTCAGGTCTGCCGGCCTTGTTTGTTTGTATTGGAGTTTACGGCCCAGCTCATTAGTTCCCATAGACTTGTACTGGGAAAAAACTTAAAAAACTCCATAAGGCCCAGAGCTTTAGATATTTAGTATGCAGCAATGTCAAATGGTCACTCACATTAATCCTGCCAACCATGGCTCTGGGGTCCAGATTAGCCATGCCCCTGGGCTCATTAGGTTCCATAGACTCATAATGGGTTTGTCTGTTTGAATTGGAGTTTAAAGGCCCAGTCAACACTATTTAGGTCATTTTTGAGCCGGTCAGTTTACCTATCCACACTTTCCTGGGCAGGCTTATACGAAAGTGGTTAACCAGTACAGTGCACATTCTTTCACCCGAAACTGACAACTGCCCTTTTTGAATCAGCGGAAGGGAGAAAATGACCGTAGAAAAGATTTCATGATCAATCTCCACGAAAGAATGTTGCCAACACCAGCAGGAATCGAACCTGCGTCCTTCTGATCACCATTCAGACACACATCCGACTGAGGTCATTGTTCTATACAGTCGAACTTCAATGGCTCGAACACATTTGTGACAAAGGAAATCTGTTCGAGACGGGGTAGTTCGAGTCACTGAGGGCTACTGCAAGGAGGCATAACGACATACTTTAGGACATCTTTTCAGTGTTCTATAATGAAAAATGTATGCTGTGTGTACTCATTAGAATCGCCTCATCGAGGCAGTTCCAATGAGTACACACAGTATACATTTGCAAGATAAAAGACAAAAATATCCTATGTTTTACCCTCCCTATTTCTTATGTAGAGAAATTCCCTAGGGACTCATCACGCAAACAAGTCCGTGAAATGAACACCCCCCTAAACCCCACTTTATACAGAGAAAACTGGGGTTTAAGGGGGTAAACTTTATTTTTCTTATTTTTACTCCAAGACACAGGTTGTGGGTACTCGACAGAACTGCCTCAATGAGGCGGTTCTAACGAGCACCCACAATCTATGTTTGTAGCATTTATTAGAATAACATCACAGATTTTTATCAGAAAAGTAACCATTTTGGAGATGTGAAAAAATGCACTATGCCATACGGGTGTGTTATCGTAATGTCAAGAAAGGGTTCCACTCTGCCATGGTAAACAAGCCAACTGTTTTTGAGCCATCGAAGTACTACTATATATTGTAATGAACGGGCAGGCCTAAGCATTCAATGGAGATTCAGATCAGACTGCTGGCTAGCAGTCTGATCAGGGTCTACACTGTTTGCCATTCTATCTGCACTTTTTGGACTCCTTGCTGAATTAAAATAACAAACTTGTTAAAATTGGGAGAATTACAGCAAGACCTCAAGGCGTCCATTTTTAAGGATTTTTACAGTAGAAGTATAGTAGTCGCAGATAAGATTGACTAGGCGGAGCTATTCAGGTGTTGTCAATATATGTCAAATTCGCTGAGTCCACCAGAAGATTGTCTTTCGCACGCTTTCTACAAGCGGACGAAATGGTCATATACGCCATAGCTGTGTTTGTGTTACAGTTGAATTCACACAATCGGGTGAAAAATCTACTTACTGTGTGTATCACTAGTGTCTTTTAATTGTGGATGGCCATATGGCCATTTTGTGGGAAAGTAACTGTCCTTATGGCCTTCCTTTGTTTAGGTTTCCATTATGGTATGTTCGCTTAATGTTTGTATTTCTTTCCCTTTGGTGTCTTTTATGGGTGGAGTAAGTTAATTGTATCAATTCCTGATCTTTGTTTTACTTCTACTTTGGTTTACCTTTTTGTTAATGGAATATTCCTAAGGCAGGTACAAACGCTAGCTCCACCTAGTCAATCTTATCTGAGACTGGTATACAATGGGAACAACACAGCTGTTTAACTAACTAATAGTTGCTGTTTTAGACACAAACAATAGTGATATAAAGAGATATCGGGTGTGTTTGTTAAATTTAAGTAGGCAAAACAACTTACCATACACAATGATTAAACATAACCCATAGAGTACAACGGTGATAAAAAACAGTTTGTAGACACTCTGGTCCATGAGTATTATATAATACAACCCAGCCTGAAAGAGAAAGAAATGGAGTATCTGACACTTGTGGTCATTTTAAATGAAACTGAACCCATTTTGTACTGAAAACCCCAAAGCGGGTACTTGGCAAACAGTGCAGGCCCAGATCTGACGCCGCAGAATGTGGCGTCTGATCAGGGCCTACACTGTTTGCAAAAAAAAATTCAACCAGTATCCAAATAGATTTTGAAGTAAACATAACCCGATACATACCTGTGATACCACCCAAATCAGAAGGGAGATTCCCTCATTTTGATGCTAATTTTTGCCCAACTTATGCTAAATTTTAGTAAAATTTTGGAGTCTCCCTCATTTGGATTGAGAATTTCCCTATATATTCTTTATGTCTCCCTCATCACAATGGCAAATCTCCCTCATTCAATTAAAAAATATCACAGGTATGCTGATACCCCTAACTTTTGAAATGGACACATGCTATATATAAGGAGGACGATTCCATTTGGTACAAAAAGGGTTAAGAAATGAGCCTCAGGCTTGTTTCCTAAGTTTCATTTGAAATGACTATTATATAGGGAGGGTCTTACCTCGAGGTCACTTCATGTGAAATTATAAAAGACAAGTCTAGAGAGTTTCATAAATTCCATATGAAAAGACCACAAGTTTACGATTAAGTTTATCATGTAATCTAACTCAGCACGCCCATATAGGCAACGGTAAATAACTGTGTTTTATTCTTCAACAAATCACAGCTCGGAAGAGCGTGACAAGTGACATCATTAAAAACTGCCAATTTATGACGTCACTAGTCGATTTCCTTGACGTTAGACTGTGTAACGTCATTTTCTCGCATTGAAAATGTTAGAAGAAAGATATAAATG
The DNA here is from genome assembly GCA_963580285.1 of Lucinisca nassula. NCBI lineage: Eukaryota > Metazoa > Mollusca > Bivalvia > Lucinida > Lucinidae > Lucinisca > Lucinisca nassula. Next base: position 3,647,701 of record OY757027.1, on the reverse strand, counting down.
CATATGTTTCAGTCAATAATTTTAGCGGGATTTCTTCTAACAATGGCGAAAGTTGTGAGATTTTGAAGGAAAGAACAGCATTATTGCCGATTTTCAGCCTGTTAGATCAGCTCAAGTTTCTAATTTGTTGAGTAATAAATCACAGTTTGTCTGTCAGTTGTAAGTAGACAAATCACACGCGCTACGCACTCATGAATTGATCTACTTTACAACTGACCTCCAAACTGTGATTTATTACTCAACAAATTACAGTTAGGGCTGATCTATTTCTTAAACCATCTTAAATCAGTACTACTGCAAAAGATGCTTAAAAGAATTTCAACTGAATAGAATTTATGAAATGAGCCTCCATTGGGATGACCAGAAATGTAAGATTATTTATTTTATACATATCAGTGAAATCAATGCATATCTGAAACAAATAAAAGTGATATTTTCACACTGTGAATGTTATTTTCACAGTAGCAGCCCGGACTACTTTTCTTGCCAAAATTCATATGTCATCTTAAAATAATTTGGTAACATACCTTGAAAAAGCATTCTTTGAAGTGTAAAAATGCTGTATTAAAAATGGTGATCTGTTTATGGTTTGCAACTGACAGTTGTGACGTCATAGCCAAGTCAAAAAATTGTGACATAAGATCCGATTGATCAATTACTGTAAGTGTCCAAAAATATTATCAAATAAAAAGAAAATTTACTTTTTTTCGATAAATATAAAAAATATTTCATCGGGTGTGTTGAAAACATCAGAATTTTCAACACACTCGATGAAATATTTTTGATATTCATCTCAAAAAAGTAAATATCCTCTATATGTTTATCATATAATGATTTTATATCGATTTTATTGATGAAGACTCCAACGGAAAACACAGGAGCCAAGTTGTTCAAATAAAAAACAAAAATGAGTTCCTTTAAGAGCAATGAAAACATTCATAAGAAAGAAGATGGGTCATACTACGTAGTTTCGGCTAATAAAGCCTCATCAGTGACCCTGTAATGATCCGGCAAAGAAAGCCAGAGGAAACATACTGCAATTTTGCGAACTTCGAATAGGCAGTCGATTCATAGACTGATATAAATCAAAATGGGATCCAAATAATTAAAAACCTGTCTAGAATATGTGTCTAAACCAATAATATATTTCCGATTTCTCAGAATATTCACGCTGATCTAAAAGGACCAAAAGTAAAATATAAACTGCACTATGGTTGATGTACGGGGAGACGTTTTACGGCCGCCACACGGCACAACACCAGCTGCAGTGAAGGCAAATAAAAATCAAAAATGAGTTCCTTTAAGAGCAATGAAAACATTCATAAGAAAGAAGATGGGTCATACTACGTAGTTTCGGCTAATAAAGCCTCATCAGTGACCCTGTAATGATCCGGCAAAGAAAGACTGATATAAATCAAAATGGGGTCCAAATAATTAAAAACCTGTCTAGAATATGAGTCTAAACCAATAATTTATTTCTGATTTCTCAGAATATTCACGCTGATCTCAAAGGACCAAAAGTAAAATATAAACTGCACTATGGTTGATGTACACGGAGACGTTTTACGGCCGCCACACGGCACAACACCAGCTGCAGTGAAGAAAGCATCATTAGCTTAAAGGTGCATTATTGAGCTACCGGTTCTCAAAATTTTTTTTCTGGGTTTTATCTTCAATTCATACTCCTTCGTCATGTGTACACGTTTGGAGGCAAATACAGCTTCAGAACTTTGTGAAAATGGTCGTTTTCATTCGTGTTTACCCTTCACTCTGAACATGTGTTCGGAATTTCTGTTCTAAAAATAAATCTGTCACTTTAGACATACATGGCGACAGTATCGTCTCTGAGTGTCGTTACTTATGGCATGGTATTCAGTGTCATATTTTTTTCCTATTCAGGCATGGCCTAAGCAAACAAGGCCAAAAATGAACGTCGCATAACATCATATATGGGGATTCTATTTTTGTCACAAACTAAAAATAGATCTAACTAGTGTTCAAAACCTATTTAGGGAATCCCTCTCAAACTCGTTTACCTGTCATCATAATTTTTCGCATTTTTGCATAAAATGCATTCATTTGTATTGTTTTAAAGAAAAATACCGGCTATATGTATTTTATTTTTGGAAGCATTTTTTACCGATAGCTCAATAATGCACCTTTAACATGCTTGTTAGTCATCAAATTGTTAACTGTTCTAGCAAGTACAATATCCAAAGTTTTGTTATTTTTGCTGAAAACATGAAAAGCTACTTACATTTTTTCAGCAAAAATATGTGGCCTCTGATCAGTGTCTCCACTGTTTGCTAAAAGTTCAGGGGCCAGTTGTTCAAAGCATTGTTAGCTTAACGAGCTTGTTAGTGGTCATATTGTTATCTGTTCTAACAAGTTTAATACATGTATTTAAAATTTTGATATTTTTGCTGAAAAAATGTGAGCAGCTTTTGCGAATACAAAAGCTGCTCACATTTTTTCAGCAAAAATATAAACATATTTACCATAATAAATTATCAAAGTTTTAACAATACGTTAACTAACGACTTCATTAGTTTTAAACAACTGGCCCCAGACATTTTCAAATAAATTTTGACGAAAACACAACTTGACAGCCCCAGATTTTGAAATGGTCTCCTGCTATATATCATTTGGTACAAAAAGGGTTAAAGGATCAAAAGTTCAACAATCTGTTACCTATTTTGAATAACTGGCACAGGAATGTCACAGACAGCTTAATCATGTTACTTGCAAGTAACCATGCGTTATTACATCTGCAGTCATATTATTTCAATCACATGATGATTTCCATTATTTAACCCTTTTTTGTACCAAATTGAATCTTCCACCTTATAAATAGCTGGAGTCCATTTCTAAATTTAGGGGTGTAAGGTTGTGTTTTCTTCAAAATTTGTTAGAAAAATGGCTGAACTTTTTGCAAAGAGTGTAGGCCCTGATCCAGTGATTTTTTTAGGTGTGCGTCCTGCGTCCTATACGCATAATTTCGCCAGAGGACGCATAAAAATATCGTCAGCGGGTCCTGGGACGCATAAAAATTCTCGGATGAATGTACGCTTGCTTAATGAACTCTTACTTTCGTTTTCGGAATGCAAAAACGGTGTTTAAGTACACTACCTGATAAAACCCAGACATCTGATATGGATTAAAACTGTTTGATAATTTATAACGGTTCAATTATGACACTATTGTTAATCCCTGTCATATAATTGCCACCCTGCGGTGCGTGTCGGTAGGTGTGAAAATATGGTCAAGTTATGTCTCTAGTTTGCGTTTATTCCCCAAACTTAAAATTTAATCCGCAATCAATGTGAAAATTATTTAATTGCTCCTAAGACGAGTTGCTACGACTATTCTACTATCTCGTGAATGGTTATGTTTTGGCGCCAAATAGCAGACGCTTGGCGAGAAAAGTTGAACGCTTTAATTTGTGTTAACACATCTATATGTTGTTGTTGGTTATTGACACGGAGCTTACGGAAAGCGCTGTTTTCCCCCAACCGTTTTGCTATCGAGAGAATTTTTTTAACGTTTCCAAACATTTTTTTATGAAAGAGATACGCCCCATTAAGATAAAACAATAGACACGCGTGGGGTTGCTGAGGTCCGATGACGTCATTTACCAACCGTGCAGGAAAAAACCAGCGGTGGTTTGTGGGCCGCAATTTGGATGCCGGAATTCGATATTCGCATTGAACTTGCTTGTTTATTTAGTTTAAAATACAAGTTTTTGGAATAATACTCACAAAAATTGGGCTTGCTTAGTAATGGAGATTGTTATATAACTCATGTGTAAGTAAAATTGAGTGGACAATTATTCAATTAAACGTTATTTATGTCGGGAGTTGTAAAAGGATAGAGCATAACATGAGATGCATCGTATATTCAGCTGACAAAAGTAAAAACAAGAGGCTCAATGAGCCTAAACCGCTCACCTGAGGAACTTAAGTTTTAACAATTCACAGACTTGACTACTAAATCTGCTAATAGAATCCAGCCCATTGACCCTTACAGGATATAAGTCATGATTATTGCATTGCATTCCAAGTTTGAGACTTCTAGCTTCTATAGTTCCTGAGAAATCTTTGACGAAAATTTAACATTGGTCAAAATGGAGAGAAAGAAGAATGAAAGAACAGATTAACAAATAAGCTGAGAAAGCCCAATGTCTCTTACACAAAATAAGTCATCATTATTCTATTGAATACCAAATTTGATGCTTCTAGCTTTTATAGTTCCTGAGAAATCTTTGATTAAAAATTTAACATTGGTCTATTATCTCTATATGGAGAGAAAGAAGAATGAAGGAACAAATGAACCAGACTAGCTCCAAAACCTAATGCAGCCTGTCCCTTTGCCCAATGGTGCTACACATAAAATTTAAACAAGATTGGTCGACTGCCTTCTGAGATATGCTTCATTGAATGTGTGGACGACGGATGGACGGACGACAGACGACGGACTCCGGAGCCTTGGTATACTATCGGCTCACTGGAGCCTTTGGCTCAGGTGAGCTAAAAATTGAAGTCGCTATTTCTGTCACAACATTTTCCCTACGTTAAGTCTATGGGCAAATTTTTTTGTCTCTCAAGGTCACGTAACTCCGAGGTCAATATTCCGATTCGGCCCAAAATCGAACTTAACCGAGATTTTATGCCTGTCCTCGTTACCTGCAAGTTTGAAGCTGATATGAATAAAAATAAAGTTGTTATCGTGGTCACAACGTATTTTATTATGCTCAAGGGCAGGTAACTCCAAGGCAAATATTCCGATTCGGCCCAAAATCGAACTTAACTGAGATTTTATGTCTGTCCTCGTTACCTGCAAGTTTGAAGCTGATCTGAAAAAAATTCAAGTCGCTATCGTAGTCGCAACATTTTCCCTAATTAAGTCTATGGGCAAATTTTTTGTCGCTCAAGGTCACGTAACTCCGAGGTCAATACTCCGATTCAGCCCAAAATTGAACTTAACCGAGATTTTATGCCTGTCCTCGTTACCTGCAAGTTTGAAGCTGATATGAATAAAAATAAAGTTGCTATCGTGGTCACGACGTATTTTTTTATGCTCAAGGACAGGTAACTCCAAGGCAAATAATCCGATTCAGCCCAAAATCGAACTTAACCGAGATTTTATGTCTGTCCACGTTACCTGCAAGTTTGAAGCTGATCTGAAAAAAATTCAAGTCGCTATCGTAGTCACATTATTTTCCCTATGTTAAGTCTATGGGCAAATTTTTTGTCGCTCAAGGTCACGTAACTCCGAGGTCAATATTCCGATTCGGCCCAAAATCAAACTTAACCGGGATTTTATGCCTGTCCTCGTTACCTGCAAGTTTGAAGCTGATCTGAATAAAAATAAAGTTGTTATCATGGTCACAACGTATTTTTTCATGCTCAAGGGCAGGTAACTCCAAGACAAATAATCTGATTCGGCCCAAAATCGAACTTAACCGTGATTTTATGTCTGTCCTCGTTACCTGCAGGTTTGAAGCTGATCTGAAAACAAGAGGACCATGATGGCCCTGGATCGCTCACCTAACAAGTGGGTCCCAAAGGGCCCTGGGGCGGGGGCATTTGTGGCCCCAGGGCTATAATTTGAACAATCTTGGTAGAGGTCCACTAGCTGAAGCTTCATACCAAATGTCAAAGACCTAATGTGGTTTCAGAATAGAAGATTTTTCAAGATTTTCCCTATATAAGTCTATGAAAAACCAAAGACCCCAGGAGCGGGGGCATTTTTGGCCCCAGGGCTATAATTTGAACAATCTTGGTAGGGGTCCACCAGATGAAGATTCATACCAAATATCAAAGACCTGGGCCTTGTGGTTTCAGAGAAGAAGATTTTTAAAGATTTTCCCTATATAAGCCTATGTAAAACCAAAGGGCCCCGGGGCGGGGGCATTTTTGGCCCCAGCACTATAATTTGAACAATCTTGGTAGGGGTCCACTAGATGAAGCTTCATACCAAATAGCAAAGACCTGGGCCCTGCAATTTCAGAGAAAAAGATTTTTTAAAGATTTTCCCAATATAAGCCCATGTAAAACCAAAGGGCCCTGAGGCGGGGGCATTTTTTGCCCCAGCACTATAATTTGAACAATCTTGGTAGGGGTCCACTAGATGAAGCTTCTTACCAAATATCAAAGACCTGGGCCTTGCGGTTTCAGAGAAGAAGATTTTTAAAGGTTTTCCCTATATAAGCCTATGTAATACCAAAGGGCCCCGGGGCGGGGCATTTTTGGCCCCAGCACTATAATTTGAACAATCTTGGTAGGGGTCCATAAGATTAAGATTCATACCAAATATCAAAGACCTGGGCCTTGCAGTTTCAGAGAAGAAGATTTTTAAAGATTTTCCCTATATAAGCCTATGTAAAACCAAAGGGCCCCGGGGCGGGGGCATCTTTGTCCCCAGCACTATAATTTGAACAATCTTGGTAGGGGTCCACCAGATGAAGATACATACCAAATATCAAAGACCTGGGCCTTGCAGTTTCAGAGAAGAAGATTTTTAAAGATTTTCCCTATATAAGCCCATGTAAAACCAAAGGGCCCTGGGGCGGGGGCATATTTGGCCCCAGCACTATAATTTGAACAATCTTGGTAGGGGTCCACAAGATGAAGCTTCATACCAAATATCAAAGACCTGGGCCTTGCAGTTTCAGAGAAGAAGATTTTTTAAGTTTCAATGAAAAAAATCTATTTTTAGCTCCTGTGACCTATATGTGCAATGGACCGGAACCATTTGAACAACTTTGAAAGGGGACCACCTAAGACTCATTCCTGTGAAGTTTGGTCAAAATCCGCTCAGTGGTTTAGGAGGAGATGTCGTTTGAAGAAATTGTTTACGCACGCACGGACGGACGCACGCACGCACGGACGCACGACGGACGACGGACAAAAAGTGATCCCATAAGCTCACCTCTTCACTACGTGACGGTGAGCTAAAAATTCAAGTCGCTATCGTAGTCACAACATTTTCCCTATGTTAAGTCTATGGGCAAATTTTCTGATGCTCAAGGTCACGTAACTCCGAGGTCAATATTCCGATTCTGCCCAAAATCGAACTTAACCGAGATTTTATGCCTGTTCTCGTTACTAGCTACAGTGATGACAACATTTTCCCCATGTTAAGTCGATAGGCAATTTTTCGGGCGCTCAAGGGGACGTAACTCTTGAGTGAATTATCTGATTCGGCCCAAAATCGAACTTGACCGAGATTTTATGCCTGTACTGGTTATCTGCAAGAATGAAGTCGATCAGAAAAAAATTGAGGGAGCTAGAGTGATGACAAGCTTTTTCCTATGTGAAGTCTATGGGAGCTAGATGTTGCCATGGCAACCAGAGTTCCACTCAGATCTGCCTGAAAACCTAATGAAGCCTTTCCACTTGCCCAATAATGCGACACATGAAATTTGATCAAAGTTGGCCAAGTAGTCTTTAAGATATACATTTTTGAAATTCCCATTAACCCTAATGCAAAAACACATAAGGGCAGGTAACTCCTAAGTGAATGATCCGATTCTGCCAGTTATCGAACTTGACCGAGATTTCATGGCTGTGCTGGTTATCTGCAAGAATAAAGCCAATCTGAAAATAATTGAAGCAGCTACGGTGATGACAACATTCTCCCCATGTTAAGTCAATAGGCAATTTTTTCAACGCTCAAGGGCACGTAACTCCTGAGTGAATAATCCGATTCAGCCCAAAATCGAACTTGATCGAGATTTCATGCCTGTCCTCGTTATCTGCAAGAATGAAGTCGATCAGAAAAAAATTGACGGAGCTAGAGTGATGACAAGCTTTTTCCTAACGCTCAAGGGCATGTAACTCCTGAGTGAATAATCCGATTCAGCCCAAAATCGAACTTGATCGAGATTTCATGCCTGTCCTCGTTATCTGCAAGAATGAAGACGATCAGAAAAAATTTGACGGAGCTAGAGTGATGACAAACTTTTTCCTATGTTAAGTCTATGGGAGCTATTTGTTGCCATGGCAACCAGAGTTCCAATCCGATCTGCCCGAAAACAGTATGCAGCCTTTCCCCCTACCTGATGATGCTTCACATGAAATTTGATCAAGATTGGCCAACTGGTTCCGGAGATATACTTCTTTGAAAGTGTGGACGACGGACGACGACGGACGACGACGACGGATGGCAACCAGAGTTCCACTCAGATCTGCCTGAAAACCTAATGAAGCCTTTCCACTTGCCCAATAATGCGACACATGAAATTTGATCAAAGTTGGCCAAGTAGTCTTTAAGATATACATTTTTGAAATTCCCTTAACCCTAATGCAAAAACACACAAGGGCAGGTAACTCCTAAGTGAATGATCCGATTCTGCCAGTTATCGAACTTGACCGAGATTTCATGGCTGTGCTGGTTATCTGCAAGAATAAAGCCAATCTGAAAATAATTGAAGCAGCTACGGTGATGACAACATTCTCCCCATGTTAAGTCAATAGGCAATTTTTTCAACGCTCAAGGGCACGTAACTCCTGAGTGAATAATCCGAATCAGCCCAAAATCGAACTTGATCGTGATTTCAAGCCTGTCCTCGTTATCTGCAAGAATGAAGTCGATCAGAAAAAAATTGACGGAGCTAGAGTGATGACAAGCTTTTTCCTAACGCTCAAGGGCACGTAACTCCTGAGTGAATAATCCGATTCAGCCCAAAATCGAACTTGATCGAGATTTCATGCCTGTCCTCGTTATCTGCAAGAATGAAGACGATCAGAAAAAAATTGACGGAGCTAGAGTGATGACAAACTTTTTCCTATGTTAAGTCTATGGGAGCTATTTGTTGCCATGGCAACCAGAGTTCCAATCCGATCTGCCCGAAAACAGTATGCAGCCTTTCCCCCTACCTGATAATGCTTCACATGAAATTTGATCAAGATTGGCCCAGTGGTTCCGGAGATATACTTCTTTGAAAGTGTGGACGACGACGACGACGACGGACGACGGACGCCGGCTCGTGGTATACTAATACCTCACATGAGCCTTTGGCTCAGGTGAGCTAATAAAATGGTCCAAAAATAATTTGGGCGGGTTACCCGCATCCTGAACTTGGGCCTGTAATTTGAGGGGAAAAAAACTGTGGGTAGTAAACGCCTGAATACGGTATATACAGTGTTGACGGGGACGTTAAACCTCAAATCAACCAAACAAACGGTATATACACAAGTTTAAATAAAACTGAAAACGGGCAATGATCAGGAATTGCTACAATCCAGAATTCATGCATTCCAGACTACAAGACTTACTCTAGGGTGCAAAAGAAGGTTTCACAATGGGTTCTGGGTTGGATGCATGGTTTGGGTCTGGGATGTATTAATCCTGGACCCAGTGGGGTCCCAGGACTCATGATGGCAAATTTGTAAAAAAAATCACTGCTGATCAGACGCTGCGTTCTGCGGCGACTGATCTGGGCCGCCACTGTTTGCCAAGGTACCCGTTTTCGGGTTTCCGGTACAACATGGGTTAATAGCAACTTTATATGATAAATCCTCATCCTTGCCTAGTGAAGATATGAACAGTAAAATACTGCTATTAAGGGGAATGGGAACACCTAGCAAATTTTTCCGCCATTTTTCTAAGGGAGATAACTTTCGGGACTTCCTGTTAGCCTTTCTATAAACCCTGTCCCACTGAAAAAGGGGTCAACTCTTAAAGGAAAGAATTTGCTCCTTAGGAGCAAATTCTTTCCTTTAAGAGTTGACCCCTATTGACATGGAAGACATAAATACTTTTGCAGGAGTTACCTCCCCTGAAGGTGTTCCCATTCCCCTTAAGACCACCTAAAATTAAGACTAAATCTGGCTTAAAAAGGTTATTGACAAAGTTTCAGAATTATTTTCATTGTGTTTTCTACACCTACTGTCTACCAGCCCCGATAGCTCAGTTGGTAGATTGTCCGCTCCGGGGAACGGGAGGTCACCGGTTCGATCCCGTGCCGTGACATACCAAAGTCTTTAAGAATGGTACTAGCTGCTCCTTGCTTGGCACTCAGATTTACGGGGTAGAGCTAGGACTGGTCGACCCAGTGTCAGGATAATGTGACTGGGTGTGGTATCATGTAATGTGTTTGGGACATGATACTTCAGTGAGGCAGCACTATAAAAGTGAGCATTGAGCTCCCTGTCCCAACGAGACACCGTCGTGATATGACTGAAAAATTGTTAAATGCGACGTTAAACCCGAATTCACACACACACACACACCTACTGTCTCCTATTAAGAGACCACCTTTGGTCCTATTAAGAGACCACCTTTGGGACTGTTCAAAAGTGGTCTTCCCAAAGGTGGTCTTAATATAGGAATTTTACTCTATCAACAGTTCTAGTGCACTAGTTAGGTAATATTACATGTAACTGGATAACAACAAAAATTCTGGCCCCAACCCCATCAGCATTTGGAGAAATAGATTGGGCTGCAGCAGGCTTTCATGCAGAGCAGAACTATACCGCACATGAGTACTGGTAAACTGCTTAGAAGGTGAAAGCCTGCCCGGGCAAAGTGGTGCGAGTCGGACCATCCATGCATATAAACCTTAGTAGTTTCATTGTGTGACAGGGCTTGAGATGTCACTGAGATGTCATTTCATCTCAATGTCAGGTAAAAGTCCCACAAAATTGGACGCAACGTCTCCAACATGATCTAAATTGTGTTAACGGGGATTTTAAACATCAATTCTAACACAGCGTGCCTATCTACGCAATGCAAAATTTACTGTGTTTTATTCTGCAACAAATCACAGCTCGCAAGAGCGTGACGTGTGACGTCATCAAAAACTGCGAATTTATGACGTCACTAGTCGATATACTTGATGTTAGACGGTGTAATGTCATTTTCTCGCATCAAAAACATTAGAAAAGGATATAAATGCATGTGTTTCAGTCGATAATTTTAGCGGGATTTCTTCTAACAATGGCGAAAAGTTGTGAGATTTTGAAGGGAAGAACAACATTATTGCCGATTTTCAGCGTGTTAGAATCGAAATAGATCAGCTCTAGCCAGTGATTTGTTGTGTTATAAATCACAGTTTGTTGGTCAGTTGTAAGTAGACAAATCATGCGCGCTACGCGCTCGTGATTTGTCTACTTTACAACTGACCGACAAACTGTGATTTATTACACAACAAATCACAGTTAGAGCTGATCTATTTCTTAAATCAAACAAACAAAAACATCAAAAATTCACAAAAGTATATATGCTGTACTGTCAGAAACCATAGGTCATAACTTAAAGTGACTTTGCATCGACAGTTATTTGGTTTTATAAAGTTCACAGCACATGCCATGTTGTGCACATACTACAATTTTGTAACAAAATACACTGAAACTTTGAAAATTCGGATAGCAGTGGTGTAATAGACATTGCCTCTCTCTCGCATGCATGAAAACATCCGGAATGAGTGTTCGAGAGCGATTAAATAAGCTTGAAGCTTCCATCGCAATCGAACTAAAATAGATTAGTATAAACTAAACTTATTCGCGTTTGGAGCTATTTCCGGATCTGAATATTTCCTAATTTCCATCAAATAATCAATCAAGCTACCAAAGTAGACTAATTAGTTTTACACCTTTCTTCAGATCTAGAGGAGTTTGATTTAAGGTTTAACGTCACCGTCAACACTGTGTAGGTCATTTTGGAGACATTGCTTCCAATTTTGTGGGACTTTTACCCGACAATGAGATGAAATGACATCTCAAGCCCTGCCACCCAATGATACCTATAGGGTTTATAAGCATGGATGGGCCGACTCGCACCACTTTGCCTGGACAGGCTTAGATTCTCTAAGCGGTTTACCAGTACTCGTGTGCATGTCGGTTTCAGCTCCCCGTGGAAGCATCATGCAGCCCATCTATTTCTTCAAGCCCCGATCGGCAGGGTCTAGTTAAAAAAAAATGTGTTTAGTAGGATGGGCTAATGACAAAGCATTACAAAAACACATCTATACAAATACATTGTAAATTTTGCTGACAAAAAATACGATATTTTAAGCTGAAATATTGTGATATTTTTCTTATTTCTGCTCTAAAATATGGATTGTGGGTTCTAGTTAGAACTGCCTCAATGATACCATACCTTGAGTTATAGTTAGTCCGGTTTTCATGCATCCTTATGAGCACTCTTTAAAAGGGAGATAGCAGTCTTCATTGTTGACTGGCTATGGATTTGCCTAACTTTGACACTTGCCGTAGGGGTGATACAGGAAAATGGAACAGCAACCAAATTAGCCAAAGGTACCCAATAGCTCCAGGTGAAGGCAGCCTGACTGTGTTGTATGCAGGATACCAGACAAAACTGGTTCTCTGTACAATCACTTAACCCAATATAGCATGTTAGGTACCAGCAAGAGCTGTTTCCCCCCGTTGGTCACCTACCTGTGTTGTATGCAGGATACCAGCTCCCACACCAATGGCTATCAAAGCAAAAGCTGCACAAAAGTTGACACATCGTCGATGATCCCGGAATGTCTCTGCCCAGGTGCTTAGGCCGTCCACTAGGTTATCAAGTATTGTAAACATAGCTAAAATCTGAAAATAGTCCGGATGTATCACTATACCACAGCAATAACTGGTCATTTTTGTACAGTCAACCCTCTTTAAACTGACATTTGTTATAACGGCAAAACTTGTAATAACAGCAATTTGAATAGAAGGACTACTTAGCTAAAGGCTTATCCTTGGTTCCAAGAGGCGTGAACTTCCCTCGGGTCGGAAATGCAAAAATCTTTTCCATAGTCATTAAAGAGTCTTGTTATCTAATACTCCAAGAAATAAATGTTAAAGATATTTGTTAGAATCGCCTTGGTGAGGCGATTCTAACAAATGATGGGAAAAAGGTCTTTTATTACCTATCATACTCCTAACTGGGATTCTTTATAATTGAAATTCTTTATAACGCCAAATTCTTTATAACAGCGCAATAATAGGGAACAAATACTTCCATTATAATGAGGGTCATGTGTATATAATCAATACAGTAATGATCCTAAGTATTGGGACAGGCAGCCCTAAGCAAACAGTGCAGACCCAGATCAGACTGATCAGGGTCTACACTGTTTGCCTGAAGGAGCAGTCTGATCAGGGTCTACACTGTTTGCCATTCCACCTGCACTTTTTGGACTCCTTGCTGGATCATGAAACTAATTTGTTAAAATTTTAGGATTCCAGCAAGTTCTCAAGGTGTCTGAATTATTAGAACTTTTATGCTACATTCTTCTATATAAACAATATATTTTTGAGGTATTTTCATAAAACTTCACACAAATGTAAAGCACTATAAGACTATGTGCAGAGCGCATGAACCATAACTCTGGATTGCCTACTTTTGGAGTTATTGCCCTTTGAACATTGAAAAATGGCACTTGGAATAACACATATAACACAAGTGATAAGCTTGCATGGTTTCTGTTTTGGACCCCAACAATATTGTAATAAAGTAGTTGTAGTGCAGCCCTGTCTAAAGACGGTTATCCAAAATAAAATTGAACAGAATATGTAGGCCATTAAAAGGTTATTTCTGTTGCATGGTGCGATAGAGGAGTCCAGTTTTCCATTTTGGCCGTTCCTTCGTCAAGCCGTAACATTTGTGACCATGCTTACTTTCACCCTAATGTAAGAGTCCATTTTTCAAGAACTATAAGAGCTTCATTAATGATACTTTGTACAAATTTGCTTCTAGGAATGGCAACTTATGAAAGCACCCATATCTGACCTTGCCCTACATTTCATGTTCACTTTGTGAATTTATTGCGACCACCGTAAATTTCACCCTAATGTACGAGTCCATTTCTCGAGAACTGGAAAAGCTTCATTTATGATACTTGGTACAAACTTGCATCTAGGGAATGCAACTTTAACTGAAACATCAATAATCTACCTTAATCTACATTTCATGGTTCACTGACTTTATGAACTACAGTAGAACTTCAATGGCTCGAACACCGATGGCTCGCTTACCATGGCTGGGTCGAACTCATACTTGAGCCCCTAGGGAAATCTTCAAGATAAGAAATGGTGGGGGATGATTAAGGAGATTTTAGTCTTTTATCTTGCAAACGTATGCTGTGTGTACTCATTAGAATCGCCTCGGTGAGGCGATTCTAATATGTACACACAGCAAACATTTTCATTATATAACATCGAAAGATGTTCAAAAGTATCTCGTTATGCCTTTTGGCAGTAACCTTCAGTGGCTCGAACTACCGCTGTCTCGAATAAATTTTCATGGTCCCAAAGGGATTCGAGCCATGGAAGTTCGACTGTATTGTGTCAACCCTAGCTTTCATCCTTATCTTTAAATCCATTTCTCAAGAACTATAAGAGCTTCGCTAATGGCATTCGATTCAAACTTGCATCAAGGGTTGGCAACTTAAATGCAAGTAAAGGATATCTGATTTTTTCAGTTTTGTTTGTTTCTTTGATTTGAGGTTTAATATCCCCGTAAACACTGTTTAGGTCAATTTGGAGATGTTGCTTCCAATTTTGTGTGACTTCTACCCGACAATGAGATGAAATGACGTCTCAAGCCCTGTCGCCTAATGAAACCAATAGGGTTTATAAGCTTGGATGGTCCAACTCACACAACTTTGCCTGGGCAGGCTTAGATCCTCTAAGGGGTTTGTCAGTACTCATGTGCGATCGGTTTCAGCTCTACGTGGAAGCATCATGCAGCCCATCTATTTCATCAAGCCCCGATGGGCAAGGGCATGATTTATTCAGTGTAAGATTGATTTTTATTTCACGGAATGAACACCGAAAGAAGTATTTTCATGAGTTGCGATATTTCTTTTGGTATTCATGAGCCATAATTAATTTACTTCATGCAATTTTTTCCTACAAATTTACAAACTGAATGTCAAACAGTGTAGATCCTGATCAGATGGCTTCTTCAGAAGCTGAATAATTAATGCAGCCGAACCCATTTCTGACTTTGAGCCAACCAGATTACTTGATGCAATTCGTTCCTAAAAATTCACAAACTGAATGCCAAGTTTGGTAGATCCTGATCAGAAGACATTAAAGAAGCTATTGTCATGATCAGCATGATAAGGGTTCAATTGTATTTTGGTTTAATGACACATCAACCCTTGAGGGTCATTATGTGTCATCTCCCTGAGAAATGAAGAAAAGAAAGAGAGATGATTGTCGTGGAGATGGAAGACAGAAGATACACAGCACCTTCCCCTCACTCAACCATCGTATGATATAAAGAGAATACCAGGTTCGTGTCTTTTAATATCAAGTTTATCAGGCAAGGCCTCGAGAACACTAGTAGAATCGCGAGGCTTGCCGAGTGATTCTACGTGCGTTCTCGAAGCTGAGCCTGATAAACTTGACAGCAAAAGACACAAATCTGGTATTCTATTTATCAGTTTATCCCCTCGTAAACTTCTCAGTGGGTCCCAATATTATGGCGTTTAATGTAATGTGTCAGTATATTTACTATCAGCTGACAGTTATTTTTCTTTTGATATTTCATAATGTAATTTTTCCAATTTTTCCAGTAATAATAACATTTTAGCCAATTTTTCTTGTAGTCCAGTTCATTCATAAAAGTGCAATGTGAAGTTGACGTGATAAAGCTCACTTGTCCTTAAATAGCATATCTTTATCAGGTTAATGTGTTACAATGCAATATATATAGGGGGCAACAGATAAAATTATTTATCACATGAAGTCGTTGATAAGCAGTGGATAATGTCGTGTAATAAAAATCGTACGACCGCACATGTAACTAGAGCTGCCGCCTATAGGGCGCCAATTATACCCCCGCAAATTTTTACAAGTATTTGACCTTGAGGAAGGTCAAAGTGAAGGTCAAGGTCAGGTTTGTGTATATCAATCTTAAGTACTAGTAGCAAGGTGTGTGGTGTGTGAATATTAAAGAAATCGGTCAAAGAATGAGGAAGTTATGTGCAATGTTAAATTTTTTTTGTACCAACAAATTTTTACAAGTATTTGACCTTGAGGAAGGTCAACGTAAAGGTCAAGGTCAGGTTTGTGTATATCAATCTTAAGTACTAGTGGCAAGGTGTGTGGTGTGTGAATATTAAAGAAATCGGTCAAAGAATAAGGAAGTTATGAGCAATGTTAAAGTTTTTTGTAATGGACCGACGACGACAGACGACAAGCTGACTCCTATATACCCCCTTCAAACTTCGTTTGCGGGGGTATAATAACACTTTGGCGGGATTAAATAACGTCATGACAACGTCCTTGTCAACAATGGAGTTTTATGTGGGATACTGTGAAATTCAAAGGCGATAAACTCCAATTTTAAATGGTCATACGATAAATTGAATCTTACACTCGTGGACATTTCATATGAAATTTATGAAACTCGCCAAAGGCTCGTTTCATAAATATCATATGAAATGACCACTCATGTAAGATCCTCTATATATTGTTATTATGAAGAACTTACCAAAAACATTAAACCGGCAAGAAATATAGCCAAATAAAAAAGAAGTGAGTATGCTGGTGGGATGTCCAAATTTGCAAACGAGGCTGACATAGTTTTAAATGCCACATCTATACCTGCAAAAGAGAGAGAAAAAAATACATTCAGTGAGGTGGCTTTAATGCCCACCCACAATCTATGTTTTTGAGCAGAAATAAGAAAAATAATATACTGCTCAAAACAATTAAAGGAGCAAAAACATATTTCCTCATAGTATAAAGATGTTGTCTAATCAGTAATGTTGATGAAACAATGATTCAGAAAGATGAATAACTTTATCTGCAACATGTTAATCCTTATCTTGCTGAATATTCATTTAAGCTACACCCATTTCTGTCTATCAACCAATCAAATTACTTGATGTAATTTATTGCTACAAATTCATGAACTAAATGCCAAACAGTGTAGATCCTGATCAGATTGCTATCTGATCTGGATCTACACTTTTTGTAAAGATAGGGGTTCTCGTGAACAGCAAGATAAGGGTTATTTGCAAACATTGGCAACCAGTTCACAAATCACGGCCTGTAACCTGTTAAGAAAGAATTTGCATAAATGTTTGAGAAATTGCCATCTTTATGTCAGACAATTTCGAATTATGACATGCGCAAATCAGTCACTTTTTATTGTCAGTAATGTGTAAGACCACCTCGAGCTGCACAACACTCCTGCGGAGGCATGCTACAAACCAAATTTTGATCAGTTTGTAAAGCTAGTGTTTCCCACTCAAGTCTAAGGATGTTTGTGAGTTCTTTAATAGTCATTGTTGGATGATCGCCCTGTGAGATACGTCTGTAAAGAATGTCACACACATGTTCTATTGGGTTTAAGTCAGGAGAACGTGCCGGCCAGTCCATTACTTCAATAGTCTCATGATTAAGGTAATCCATGCACACTCTAGCAGTATGGGGGCGCGCATTATTCTGCATCAGAGTGAAATTGTCATCGATTGCCCCAGCGAAAGGCCTCACAATAGGATCTAGAATTTCAACTCGATACCATAATTCAGTCAATGTACCTCCATTTATTATGTCTGTTCTGCCTTTCTAAGAAATTCCAGCCCATACCATCACTGACACCACTCCATATGTCTGTTTCCACAATGTTGCAGTCCTCGTATCATTCTCCGGGTTGTCTTCAGACTCGAACACTTCAATCACATGCACTCAGGTGAAATCTGCTTTCATCTGTGAACAGCACTGTACGCCAGGCTTGCAATCACCAGTTCTGATGTTCTTGGGCAAACTCATATTGCCATGCATGATGTTGCCTGGTGAGAATAGGCCCTCTTGCCTGATGTCTGGCCCTCAGATCACTTTCATGTAACCTGTTACGTATTGGTTGATTGGATATCCTTTGACCAATTGCATGCTGGAAATTGACTTGTAGCCTTCTGGCCGTGTACTGCCGATTTCGTAGCGCAAGATTTCGAAGATATTGATTTTCCCTTTGTGACGTCATGCGGTGTCGGCCTTGACCTTCTCATCTACTAAACTCGCCTGTTTCCTGGTTGTGTCTCCATAGCCTGACACCAACACTTCTTGATACATCAAAGCGTTCAGCAACGATCCTTTAGGTGTACCCACTTTCCAGCAAAGCAACAGCTTGAGCGACCTCAACTTCTTCCAAGAACCGCCTAACAGCATATGAAGTCACTATGAAGCCCAAAAATAACGCATAACCGAAGGATTGACATGTTTCTGACCAAAACTCAAATTTTTAACAGATCCCCCCATACCAAATTTCAGCCATTTTTAGGGGTATACATGCTGTAGCTCACATTGTTGCTTTGCATGTGAATCATGCTTCAACATTAAAATAGTGGCTTTCCTTGAGTTTCAGAATTGCATTGTGGTGATGTTATACAGGCTTAAAAGTTTGCTCCTCTGTTTTGAGCAGTGTATATACCCCTGTAAACCCCAGTTTTACTATATTAAAGTGAGGTTTAAGGGGTCAGAATTATAAAGGTGTGTTTTCGTGATAAGGAAGAGTTCTTTGTTAATCAGCTTTACACTTTACGAATAGGGTCTGGAAGACATATTTGTAAAGTCCCTTTTAGCCCCTATAAAAAGAGGGTTTACAAGACACCTTGGTAAAATCCAGTTTTCCCTTTATAAAAAGGGGTTTACAAGATGCCACCAATGTAAATAATGTTTACCACATAGAAAGTGGTGTTTACAAGATACCTTTTAAAACCCTTGTTTTCCCTATAGAAAGTTGGCTTTACAAGATACAGTTGAACTTCAATGGGTCAAGCACCTATTTCTTCCTATACAAAGTAGGTGACAAGACAACTTTTTATAACTCAGTTTTCCCTAGACCGTATGCAGTTAACCAGGATGTTCATGGCTGAATTGTTTTCATTTGCCTGATATAACATTATGGAAACTTTTTTGTTTGTTTTGTTTTGTTGTCATTTTTCTGTAACTGCATTTAAAAACAGTGCCTTTCCTTGCAGTCTTAACCCATTGCATGCCATCCAGGAAACCCCTAAAGGGGTACCTTGGCTAACAGTGCAGACCCAGATCAGATGCCGCAGAACGCGGCATCTGATCAGGGCCAGCACTATTTGCTAACAGAATTTTGCTTCAAAAATAGAATAGTAACGAAAAAATAGGCCTGAAACTCCTTATATCAAATGGACTTGTCCAACATATAGCATTGGAAGAGTCTACTAGTATACAATGGGTTATACTTACCTCTAATTTTATAGGTAAGACCCATGTTCAGCTGTAAGAGGTTACCAATATATGGTGCCATTGTTAACTGGGGCAGCTGACATGTAGCCGCATAAACTAATACAACCAGTAGCCATGATCTGTAATGGAAAATTAGACGGGTCATAAAAATTATACAGTCAAATCCCCGTTATCCGGCCCCTGTATATTCCGATTTCCTGTGCAATCCGCCCAAGAATGTCAGTCTGTTGAATTCATCCACATACCATAATGTTAAAATCTCCTGTCTACTACAGACACTGCACATTCCAAATTCCAACCTACTTTTCCAGTCTGTTGGGTACAATTTTTGCTGTGTATTCCGGTCAAAGTGTTGACACACTTGCTATATGTGTATTGATTAGGAATTACACAGGTCAGGTAAATGAGCACAGTTTGTGATTTTTATCGCTAACTCCATTGCTGTAAGTGATCATTATTTACCCTAAGACCAATTTATGTGAAAGTTGCATTTGCAGTGTGACAGTATTCATGCTCATTTTAACCCTTATCTTGCTGAATATTCATTTAAGCCACACCCATTTCTCTCTATCAACCAATCAAATTACTTGATATAATTTATTGCTACAAATTCATAAACTGAATACCAAACAGTGTTGATCCTGATCAGATGGCTTCTTCAGAAGCCATCTGATCTGGATCTACACGGTTCCAAAGATAGGGGTTGTCGTGAACAGCAAGATAAGGGTTAATTGTCCCAACACCTTTTATCATCACTTTGTTTATTCTACAGTAAGTCTAAAACTGTTTTGTAAGATGTGATTAACACAGTACGCACATGCAAGTATCAAAACTGTTGCAATTTCAAAAGTACAGAACAGTCACATTAGCATGAATCAGTGTAAACAAGATTTTTATTATTAACGTTATTAAAAGTGCTTTTAAGTTCTGTTGAACTTTGTTTATGCTTTTTATCTGGAATAAATTTCGTGAGGACAAGTACATCATCATCATCATCAACAGATTTATGATTAACGTACATGGTGTATCCAATCCATTCTCTACTCTTTGTTGGATACCTACACTGAGCGGAGTCATCTTTAACCCTTGTCCTGCTGAACCTGGATATGCCTTTTCTTTGAAACAATGTAGATCCTTCTGAAGAAGCCATCTGATCAGGATCTACATTGTTTGTCATTCAGGTTGTGAATTTGTTGTAATAATTTGCATCAAGTATCCTAATTGGTTGATAATCGGTAGTGGGTGTGGCATATATGAATATTCAGCAGGACAAGGGTTAAGTTACATGGGAAAGTCATTCTCTCTATTCCGGCCCCCTGTCCAATCCGGCCATTTTTCTCAGTCAGAGAGCTGGCCAGATTAAGCTAATAGGGTCTATAAGCATGGACAGTCCGGCTTGCATCTCTGGGCAGGTTTAGATCCTCTAAGTGGTTTACCAGTACCTGTTTGCAGTCGGTTTCAGCTCTGCTTGGAAGCATCATGTAGTCCATCTATTTCTTCAAGCCCTGATGGGCAGGGGCTAAACAATGTTATAGTTTAACAGATTTTGTACTGAATGGAATCTACCTGATGCAGCTAGTCCATTTCAAAATTTGTTGTGTCAGGTTGTGTTTTCTTTAAAATTTATTTGGAAAATGGCTGTACTTTTTTGCAAACAGTGTATACAGTAAGCAGATGTCCAATCTGCAGACCTTCTTAACCCATGGCATGCAGGGAAACCCCTAAAGGGGTACCTTGGCAAACAGTGCAGGCCAAGTTCAGACGCCACATTTGCAAAACATGGCGTCTGATCAGGACATGCACTATTTGCTAATAGAATTTACTATCAAAAATAGAATAAAAATGAAAAAAAAATAGACCTGACACCCCTTATATGATAAATGGACTTGTCCAACATATAGCAATGGTAGAGTCCACTAGTACACAATGGGTTAAAGCATGAAAACAATTTCCCCATAGTTCATACTTACATATTCCGACTCAATCTGCCTGTACCTGTCATTTTCCCCATGGTCGGTAATATCGCTGTCCACACCGGCAGTGAGTGCATGACTAGAACAAACCCTCTTGTCCAATCCTACAATTACATCAAAGTCCCCATCACTTGAACAAATCCATGAAATGAACACCCCCCTAAACCCCACTTTATATAGAGAAAACTGGGGTTTACAGGGGTATACAACATTTTTCTTATTTCTTCTCCAAGACAGAGGTTTAGGGTAATCGTTTGAATCGCCTCAATGAGGTGGTTCTAACGATCACCCACAACCTATGTTTGAAGCAAAAATAAGAAACATTTCATAGATTTTTGTCAGAAAAGTAACCATTTTGGAGATGTAAAAAATGCACTATATCGCACGGGTGTGTTAACGTAATGCATATATTAAACACTTCTGATGGTTTGTCATTTCAGACACCATAAAACACTCCTCTCCAATCTCACAACAAAACAAAAGATTCTCACATTTTTTCTCAGCAAAAGTACCAGAATATTATTTGTTTGTTTGATTTGAGGTTGAACATCCCTGTCAACACTGTATAGGCCATTTTGCAGACATTGCTTCCAATTTTGTGAGACTTTTACACGACACTGAGATGAAATGACATCTCAAGCCCTGCTGCCCAATGAAACCAATAGGGTATAATATTATAAGCATGGATGGTCGGACTCGCACCACTTTGCTTGGGCAGGCTTAGATCCTCTAGTGGTTTACCAGTGCCCATGTGTGGTCAGTTTCAGCTTTGTGTGGAAGCATCATGCAGTCCATCTATTTCTTCAAGCCCCGCTGGGCGGGGGCAGACCAGAGTATTAAATACTGTACAGCTGAAACAGGTAATACAGTGAAATTCTGCTACTAAGACCACCTAAAATTAAGACAGATTATGCTTTTAATTAAGGTATATTTAGAAGGTTTCGGGTACATTTTCTTTGTGTTTTCAACATCTAGTATGCTCTATTGGGTGACCACCTTTGGGGCTGTTCAAAAGTGGTCTTAAAGACCACTTTTGAACAGTCCCAAAGGTGGTCTTAATATAGGAATTTTACTGTATTATGATCACTGACAAGCAGCTAAAGGTAATAATAAATAATACTTTAACCAAGTGGGTCATTTGCTTTTGCGGCATAGTACCACTGCCCTGGAATGAGCATTCTCTACAACTGTTTGATGTGAGCTCCCTGTATTTACCTTTCATTCTTACTCCCCACAATACAATTTGCCCCCCCCCCCCTCCCCCATCGGGGCCTGGAGACATACATTGAGCTGCATGGTGCTTCCGCGCAGAGCTGAAACCCACCAAACTTGAGTACTGGTAAACAGCTTAGGTCTAAGCCTGCCCAGGAAAAGTGATGCGAGTCGGACCACTCACTAAACCCTAGTGGTTTCTATGGGCGGTAGGGCTTGAGATGTCATTTCATCTCAATGTCGGGTAAAAGTCCCACAAAATCAGAAGCAATGTCTCCAAAATGACCTTAACAGTGTTGATGGGAACATAAAACCTCAGCTCAAACAAACAAAACAAATGGAACCATTCATAACCATATGCAATGTGTGACAAAAGAACAGACAGATGGACAAACAACCCAAAACCAATACTGTAATGATCCTGAAGGAGCAGTCTGATCAGGGTCTACACTGATTGCCATTCTGTCTGCACTTTTTGGACTCCTTGCTGGATCATGAAACTGATTTGTTAACCCTTATCCCGCTGAATAATTAATTTAGCCACACCCATTTCTGACTTTGAACCAATCAGATGTGATTACTTGATGTGACTTTTTCCTTCAAATTCATAAACTGAATGCCAAACAGTGTAGATCCTGATCAGATGGCTTCTTCAGAAGCCATCTGATCTGGATCTACAATGTTTGCAAAGATAGGGGTTGTCATGAATAGCAGGATAAGGCTTCTTCAGAATACATCTGATCTGGATCAACACTGTTTGCAAAGATAGGGGTTGTCATGAGCAGAAGGATAAGCATTCTTCAGAAGCCATCTGATCTGGATCTACACTGTTTGCAAAGATAGGGGTTGTCGTGAACAACAAGATAAGGCTTCTTCAGAACCCATCTGATCTGGATCTACACTGTTCGCAAAGTTAGGGGTTGTCGTGAACAGCAGGATAAGGGTCAATATTTAAGGAGAATTACAGCAAGTCGTCAAGGTGACCAAATTTTTAGGGCTTTTACAGTATATCCTACCAATTTCTTAAAAACTGGAGGCAACAACATGCATATTCCATGTATCTATGCGTCTTTCCCTGGGGGCTTGAAGAAATAGAAGGGCTGCATGATGCTTCCACACAGAGCTGAAACTGACCCCACACTAGTACTGGCAAACCGCTAAGAGGATCTAAGCCTGCCCAGGCAAAGCAGTGCGAGTCCATGCCTATAAACCCTGTTGGTTTAATCAGGCGACAGGGTTTGAGGTTTGAGATGTCTTTTTATCTCAATGCCGGGTAGAAGTCCCACAAAATTGGAAGCAAAGTCTCCAAAATGACCTATTCAGTATTGACGGGGACGTTAAACCACAAATCAAACAAAAAAACAAACAACCTTTCTCATGCTGACATCACGAGATGCTGACATCACAAAAACACGCCAATATAAGTTTGACCCCCTTGAACCCCACTTTTTTATAGAAAACTCGGGTTTACAGGGGTAAATCTTAGTTTTCTTATTTCTGCTCTAAAATATAGATTGTGGGTACTCATTAGAACCGCCTCAATGAGGCAGTTCTAAGGAGTACCCACAGTCTATATTTGAGCAAAAATAAGAAAAATATCACAATTTTTCATCTTAAAATTTTCATTTTTTAAGCGGTAAAGGTTACAATGTATTTGTATAGGCGGGTTTTCGTAATGCTTACCTTGATGAGAGGGGTGTCAGGGTGTATCTCATTAAACTGGTCCAGGTCTAGAGTGTAGAGGTTGTGTAGAAATGTGCTTGTACTGTTCTTGTCCAGGTTGCTATGGCCGTAACCAAGGGTAACAAACAGCAAGGTGAGGAAGGCGGGACCCAGGATGAATAAAATCTGAAATATGAAAGTAGATGTATGTTGAAATTACAATGGTTCAAATCCTTAAGGACCATGCATGAGAAATTATTTGAGATAAGGGTTGTTTGAGAGACTGAGGCTTAATCAGGTATTTCTGAGACAAACATAGATTGTGGGTGTCTGTTAGAATCACTTCAAAGAGACAGTTCTGATGAGTACTAACTAAGGCTGACACAATTTAATCGATTAATCGATCAATTCCACAAAAATTATTATCATTTCTGATATGCTTTTTATCGATTACTTGATAGGTATAATTTACTACCCAAACTTATGCCTAAAATAGCTGGATGAGTGGCAAACAGTGCAGGCGTCTCATCTGGGTCTACACTGTTTGCTCGGGCCTGTCTGTTGAAATATACATGTGGTAAAGTGCAACATATGGTAAGAGTCATGCTCCGACAGAAACCCAGACAGGTAAAATTATGACAAAAAGAGTAGCGATTACCGGTACTAATCGATTATCAATCGCAATGGCAGGACTGATAATCGATTATCTTTTCAGCCATGATTAGCCAGCTCTAGTACTAAGAATCTATATTGTTTAGCAATAATTTAGAAAATGATACAAACGGTAATGATCCTAAGTATTGGGACAGAAAGGCCTTACCAAACAGTGCAGACCAAGATCAGACTAGCAATCCGATCAGGGTCTACACTGTTTGGCATTCCATCTGTATTTGTTTTTAAGAACAAAGTTGTTAAAACAGGCCTCACACTGACAAAGTTTTTCCATGCCTGAAAAGCCGGATTTTACAGTCTTAACCCTTATCCTGCTGTTCACGACAACCTCTACCTTTGGAAACAGTGTAGATCCTGGTCTGATGGCTTCTGAAGAAGCCATCTGATCAGGATCTACACTGTTTGTAATGCAGTTTGTGAATTTAATGAATACCTTATATCAATTAATCTGATTGGCTGACAGTCAGAAATGGGTGTGGCTAAATAGATTAAGGATTAAACAGTCATTTTAAACAGAATATAGGAGGGAAAATCGAAATCTAAAAGGCTGAAATCAAGAAAATTCAAGCCCTAAAAGCCTGAAATCCTGCAAATGCCTGAAAAATATGAGGCCTGTAAAATTTTAGGAGAACTACAGCAAGTGTTCAAGGTGTCCGAATTTTTAGGAGTTTTACAGTATGCTTGTCAGCTTATAATCGAGAGGTTATGCATTTGAATCTGACACCGGTATTGAGGTGTGTCCTTGGGCAAGACACGTAATGCAACTGCCCCATTCCACCCATGTGTAAATAGGTAGCAGTGGTGTAAAAGCCACTGCCTCTCTCTCGCATGCGTGTGAAAACACCCAGAATGAGTGTTCGAGTGGGTCTGTTGTTTCATGTTTATGTTTCTTTCCCTTTGGTGTCTCTGATGGGAGCTGTGGGTTAATTGTATAGATTCCTGATCATTGCCTCCACTTCTATTTAGAGATCGATTCAATAAGCTTGAAGCTTTCATCGCAGTTGAACTAAATAGAGGATCTTACACGAGTGGTCATGTATTATTGAATTTATTAAACGAGTTGAGGAAAAGGGATAAAATGTGAGGCTGTGCCGAGCATTTTATCCCTTTTCCTCAACGAGTTTAATAAATTCAATAATACATGAGCACGAATGCAAGATTCTATTTATCATATGACATTTTAAACAAATTTTATTCACGATTGTCAACATTCCACCATTAGTAAATGCGACGTCGTTAAGGACGCCGTACATGTAACGTTACGGGATGTATCTACCTAATTTGCATATTTAATCTACTAGTGGATTATCGAAAATATTACATGGCGTTATTACACTCTCAGACGCGACGTCATATGATAAAATAAATTAGTATAAACAAACCACTAACATTTCTCTTTATGAGAGGGTTTTTGTTGCATGAATTTGTTATGAGATAAAAATATAACCAGTGAGACTTATCCATAGACCACATAGCAACACTGTGCATAGCAACAGCAAGGGTGGGTATCTGTTGATAGTTGACGGATAGTTTTCATTATTTCTCCAAATAAACCTATGTTGTGGGTATTCATTAGAACCGCCTCGGTGAGGCGGTTCTAATGAATACCCACAACATAGGCAGGGGTGTAAAATTCCACTCGCCCTCTTGCATTTGCGAGTAAGTTTTAAGGCAGGGCGAGTGAGGTTTTCAAAACTGACCTTACTTTTTCTTCATTTTAAGAATCTAAATGAAATGTTTAGACGATAAGGGTGAGTAAGTTTGAAGGAAATTTTACACCTCTGATAGCATTTTATGGAGAACTGACAAAAATCATCATTCACTTATCATGAACAAGTAGGCAATATCCTTGTCAACCCTACTTTATATGATTTGTTTGTTTGTTTGATTAGACGTTTAACGTCCCCGTCAACACTGTAAAGGTCATTTTGGAGACGTTGCTTCCAATTTTGTGGGACTTTTACCCAACACTGAGATGAAATGACATCTCAAGCCCTGTCGCCCAATGAATCCAATAGGGTTTATTACCATGGACGGTCCGCCTCGCACCGCGGATCCTGGACAGGCTTAGATCCTCTAAGCGGTTTACCAGTACTAGTGTGCGGGCCAGATTCAGCTCTGCATGGAAGCATCATGCAGCCCTTATATTTCTTCAAGCCCCTATGGGCGGGGGCGGCTACTTTTTATGAAGAAAAGTGGAGTTTAGAAGGGCATATGTGTAGATTTTTTTCTTACTTTTGCTTAAAAACATAGGTTGTGGGTACTCATCAGCACTGCCTCAATCTAATGAACACACACATCTATGTCTGCAGCAGAAATAAGAAAATTATCCCCAATTTTCAGCTGAAAGCTGTCAATTTTGGAGCCATGGTCACATGACCTGCGTGTGTTATCTAAATCTTCCCAATATCACTATATGTAATCAGGGGTCATTTGATTAAATTAACGATGTCATTAGTTAATGAATCGTTAAAACTTTGATAATTTAATATGGCGTATATTGTAATATTTTTGCGGAAATAATGCAAGTAGCTTTTGCTTTTGCAAAAGCTACTCACATTTTGTCAGCAAAAATACCACAATTTTAGATACTGCTTTTGTATGATTTGAGGTTAAACATCCCCGTCAACACTGTATAGGTCATTTTGGAGACGTACATCCCAATTTTGTGAGACTTTTACCCAACACCGAGAGGAAATGGCATCTCAAGTCCTGCCGCCCAATGAAACCTATTGGGTTTATTAGCCGACTCCCATTACGTCCTGTAACGTTACATGTACGACGTCCTTTACGACGTCTCATTTACTAATGGCGGAATATTGACATTTTTGTAAATAATCGTGAATAAAATGTGTTTAAAATGTCATATGATAAATAGAATCTTGCATTCGTGATCATGTATTATTGAATTTATTAAACTCGTTGAGGAAAAGGGATAAAATGCTCGGCACAGCCTCGCATTTTATCCCTTTTCCTCAACTTGTTTAATAAATTCAATAATACATGAGCACTCATGTAAGATCCTCTATATAATGGCAAAATGTTTGGGAACAAATACTGTCGTTTAAACAAAGTTCCTCTGTACCAATTCACCTCAAAGGACGTTCATGTAGCTCTGGCTACATAGAGGATCTTACATGAGTGCTCATGTATTATTGAATTTATTAAACAAGTTGAGGAAAAGGGATAAAATGTGAGGCTTTGCCGAGCATTTTATCCCTTTTCCTCAACGAGTTTAATAAATTCAAAAATACATGAGCAGGAATGCAAGATTCTATTTATCATATGACATTTAAAGCGCATTTTATTCAGGATTGTTAACAAATATGTCAATATTCTGCCGTTAGTAAACGCAACGTCGTTAAGGACATCGTACATGTAACGTTACTGGACGTATCTAGCTAATTTGCATATTTAATCCACAAGTGGATTATCGAAAATATTTCATGGCGTTATTACACTCTCAGAAGCGACGTCATATGATAAAAACATTATCTATACATGTAATTGTTTCAGGACAAGCAAGCAAAATTTTTTCATTTATCCTGGTTGTATTGGGACAAACAAGAGAAGTTGGATATGATATTTCCACAGCCATGACTTACCCAACCGCCTCGCTCGGGTCACCTGTGAGACGCCAAGTTCTGCAACAGAAGGTCAGGTGGTTTTTCTCCGGGTACTCCGGTTTTCGCCCACCTCTGATTAACGATCAGCTCGATATGAGTGGAATAATCTTGAAAGGGCCATAAAACAAAAACAAAAAAAAAATGACTTACCCAACCGCAGACACGGCCACCAAATGCTATTGCCAGGAAAATCAGTTTCCAGGTGATCACCATGGCAATGGGAACTATGGATATGTTTAAACTCTTCAGAGACTCCGAAAACTGCCACTCTGGAAAGCCTCGTACATCCGAGATGTTGTCCGACAACTGTAGATACTGACGTCTGAAGCATTAAACATGAAATTTTGATGCAGTTTTAACCTATTTAGTACCAGAAACCCCAAAACAGGCACCCTGGTAAACAGTGCAGGCCCAGATCAGACGCCGCAGAATGCGGCGTCTGATCAGGGCCTCCACTGTTTGCCAAATGTTCAGTCATTTCCCAATAAATTTTGAAGAAAACACAAACTGGCACCCCTAGATTTTGAAATGGACTCCTGCTATATATAAGGAGGAAGATTCCATATGGTACAAAAAGGGTTCAATTCAAATATTACAGTAACTTTCTGTCCTCAAAACTGCTCTTTGACCAAATAAAGCATGTACATGTACCAGCTGTTCATTAACTAATGATGCCATAAGTTAACCTATTGTTGTAGTTCAAACCAATTGACCTGAGACTGTTAACATAATTTCACACACGACTGAGTGCATGTATTTATCTTCGCTGTTTTCCAAAGAGGGCGATATTGTTATACAATACATAGAGGTCGGTAAATGGGACGCTATTCTTGAGATTCTGAAAACTCAGGAGAATGTTATGAAAGCTGACGTATTAGGTGATAACATTGACTAATTTATTCCTTGCATAAAGGTCAGTCTCATGTCATATTGCTCGCACTGTATAACTGTGATCATTGATGAAGGCAAATTTTCATTTTTTTTAACTAGCTCTTTAAGTATTAACGATGCTTTGACCAACTGGCTGATTATTGATGATGGCGATTTTTTTTTTTTTTGCTGAAAAAATGTGAGTAGCTTTTGCACATGCAAAAGCTACTCACATTTTTTCAGCAAAACATGATACCACCCTATTAGATATTTTACTTGCTATTACAGGTAACAGTTTGACATTCATTTTCATTCTTTCCCAGAACCATTTTTCATTGGAATGCTCTACCCCGCCAAAAAGTTATGCTCCCCACCCTGGCACAGTTTAGTGATACTGTGTGCCGGGTGGTGCATGTGTTCCCCTAGTCACTGGCCTCTGTTTTTACTTTTAACTATACTAACATTCTCCTCGCACTGTACAAACTCATTTCACTTGCTATGCTAATCTTTTATTTCAATGAACCCCCTTCAGTTTGTTTGTTTAATTTCCGGTTTGACGTCCCCGTCAACACTGTAAAGGTCATTTTGGAGACGTTACTTCCCATTTTGTGGAACTTTTACCCGACACTGAGATGAAGTGACATCTCAAGCCCTGCAGCCCAATGAAACCAATAGAGTTTATGAGCATGGACCGTCCGACACTCACACCACTTTGCCTGGGCAGGCAGGCTTAGATCCTCTGAGCGGTTTTCCAGTACTCATGTGTGGGTCGGATTCAGCTCTGCGTTGAAGCATCATACAGCCCATATATTTCTTGAAGCCCCGATGGGCGGGGGCCGAACCCCCTTCAGTACTTGGTATACTGGATCTCCTTCTGAAAGGCCTCCTCGGAGGTTAATAAGTATGGGCAAATAGATAGATAGATAGATACTAACTAGCTTGTTAAGCTATTAACAATGCTTTGACCAACTGGGCCTGTGAGTAAAAGTCCAAAAATGGGAACAACAATACTTACTCAGACTTACTTCCTCAATCGAAAGAGAAGTGAAGTAACTGATAAGGAACAGATACAATAATAATAATAATAATAATAATCAACCTTATTTATAGAGGGTAACACATTTAGTACTAGTACTAATCTTCCATGTGGTCCTCTTTTCCTGGGTTGGAACCAGTACTAAGCAATGTGGATGCAAGGCAACTACACTTGGCGCTTGCGAGGATTGAACCGGGTACCTTTCGATCTCAAATCTGATGCTTTACCACTGCACCACAGTGCTCCACAATTACTCAATCCCCTCAAGGAAAGAAACACAAACATAAAACAACTTCACCATAATGAAATTGTCACAAGTGGAAAGCCAAAAAGGATAGTTACTTCATCATAAAATGGACAAACGGCTATTCAAAATGAAAAGATATATATATATGCATAGATGTATTATAACAATAATGAACCACAACAGAATAAACGCCTCGGAATGCTCAGTAAAAAACATTTTGGCTTAAATTGCTTTTATGTGGCCATAATCCTCCCGTTAACCCTTGTCCTGCTGAACCCGGATATGCCTTTTCTTTGAAACAATGTAGATCCAGATCAGATGGCTTCTGAAGAAGCCATCTGATCAGGATCTACATTGTTTGCCATTCAGGTTGTGAATTTGTTGCAATAATTTGCATCAAGTAATCTGATTGGCTGATAATCGGTAGTGGGTGTGGCATATATGAATATTCAGCAGGACAAGGGTTAAAGACATATAATTTACTCAGTCCGCATAAAGGATTTCTAACTCATCAGTGAAGCATCCCCAAGAACACAAAAAATAAAAAACAACTACAGAGATAAAACAAGGATGAGGACTCCTTATTACTCAACAAATCACGGCTAGAGCTCATCCATTCCTCAAATCATCACAACACTGATTTATTACTCAACAAATCACTGCCAGAGCTCATCCATTCCTCAAATCATCTCAACACATGATTTATTACTAAAAAAAATCACTGCAATAGCTCATCTATTCCTCAAATCATCTCAACACATGATTTATTACTAAAAACAAATCACTGCTAGAGCGCATCAATTTCTCAAATCATCTGAACACTGATTTATTACCAAACAAATCACTGCTAGAGCTCATCTATTCCTCAAATCATCTCAACACTGTAGAAGCCTTCGTGGTGCAGTGGTTACGCTACTCGTCTTGTAAACCAGGGATCGCAGGATCAATCCCGGGCTTCTCCAGACTTTCGGATGTGTCTTTAAACTGAGGTCCCGTCTCCGTATGACCTTAGCTGTTGGTGGGACGTAAAACTCAAACTCACTCACTCATCTCAACACTGTAATTTTTTACTCAACAAATCACTGCTAGAGTTCATCAATTCCTCTAATCATCTCAACACTGTGATTAAATACTCAACAAATCACTGATACAGCACAACAATTTCTCAAATCATCCAAAAACTGTGATTTATTACTCAACAAATCACTGGTAGAGCTCATCTATTCTTCAAATCATCTCAAAATTGTTTTATTACTCAACAAATCACTGATTGAGCTCATCTATTCCTCAAATCATCTCAAAATTGTTTTATTACTCAACAAATCCCTGCTTGAGCTCATCTATTCCTCAAATCATCTCAAAATTGTCTTATTACTCAACAAATCACTGCTAGAGCTCATCTATTACTAAAATTATCGGCAAACAAAAAGCACTTACTTGAAAAACTCTGTCTCTGCCGACACCTTTTTGAGATCTTTCAGTCTGTACTGGTCCCTAAAAGCAACAAAAACCCCAGAATCAGGAACAAAACACACTCGTTTAACCCTTGTCCTGCTGAATATTTTAATCTGCCACACCCACTTGCAATTATCAACCATTCCGATTACTTGATGCAAATTACTGCAACAAATTCACAATCTGCATGACAAACAATGTAGATCCTGATCAGATGTCTTCTTCAGAAGCCATCTGATCTGGATCTACACTGTTAGAAAGATAAGGCATATCCAGGCTCTGCAGGACAAGGGTTAACTTTATAACATGTTATAATACTTATACTATTCTTATATTCGCTCATATAAATGTTTGTGCACAAATAATTCTCCGGTATTAACCCTGTTGGTTACAAATGGAATATATAGCAGGAGTTAATTTGGAAATTTAGGGGTGGCAGGTTGTGCATATAAAGTGCAGATTATATTTTCTGGTCCTTTGGAATCAATGAGTACATTTAGAATCATTTTGAAAATAAAGTTTCATTATAAGCTGGTGATAGAGGGCGTGGCCGATGTTGCACATTTCAGTACTGGTCATGAATGGTTTTGCACATTTCAGTACTGGTCATGAACAGACTCAATAAAACGGAGTCTGCTTTTCTGTTTATTTGGTGTATTCTTTGCTTCCAAAGATCTAACTATTCAGAACTTATTTATCTTCACTACAGCTGGTGTTGTGCTGTGTGGCGTCCGTAAAAAGTCTCCACGTACATCATCATAGTGCAGATTATATTTTCTGGTCCTTTGGGATCATCAAGTACATTTAGAATCATTTTGAAAATAAAGTTCTACTTAAATCAGTGCCAGAGGGCGAAGCTGGTTTTTCACATTTCAATACTGGTCATGAACACCCTCAATAAAACCGAGTCTGCTATTTTTGTTTATTTGGTGTTTGGTTTGGTTTGGTTTGGTTTGGTTTATTTGGTGTATTCTTTGCTTCCAAAGGATCTAACTATTCAGAACTTATTTATTGGGTTGTTCATTTCCCGGACTTGTTTACATGAAGATTTGCATCACGTGAACAAGTCCGTGAAATGAAGACCTCCCCCCCCATACCCCACTTTATATCAAGAAAACTGGGGTTTATGGAGGTATACATTATTTTCTTATTTTTGCTCCAAGACATAGGTTGTGGGTACTCGTTATAACCGCCTCAATGAGGCGGTTCTACTGAGCACCTACAACCTATGTTTGCAGTGTTTATAAGAAAAATATCACAGATTTTCATCAGAAAAATAGCCATTTTGGAGATGTGAAAAAGCTCTTTGTCGCACAGGTGTGTTATCGTAATGATAATAAACTTACTTTGAGAAAGGTGTGTTGTCATAACAAGTGTCCGTGTTCCAGAAGTGTGCACAGTCTCCCCATACATATGGCTGTTGTATCACAGAGATTATGGCGTACAATCCGTAGTGAGTTACTAACGGTACCATGTATACACACATCAAAAATAACTGGATTATCAATGTAATAGCAACCCCTGTAAAACAATAAGTGTACAAGATTTTGCAATAAGATTAAGCTACCATAGTACAGTATAGCCCCCGCCCATAGGGGCTTGAAGAAATATATGGGCTGCATGATGCTTCCACGCAGAGCTGAATCCGGCCCGCACACTAGTACTGGTAAACCTCTTAGAGGATCTAAGCCTGTCCAGGAACCGCGGTGCGAGGCGGACCGTCAATGCTAATAAACCCTATTGGTTTCATTGGGCGACAGGGCTTGAGATGTCATTTCATCTTAATGTCGGGTAAAAGTCCCACAAAATTGGAAGCAACGTCTCCAAAACGACCTATACAGTGTTGACGGGGACGTTAAACCTCAAATCAAACAAAACAAAAAGTCCCACAAAATTGGAAGTAACGTCTCCAAAATGACCTTTACATTGTTGACGGGGATGTTAAACCTCAAATCAACCAACCAACCATAATACAGTAAAATTCCTATACTAAGACCACATTTGGGACTGTTCAAAAGTGGTCTTAAAGACCACTTTTGAACAGTCCCAAAGGTGGTGCCTGACCAGAGGACACTGTGTGCAGAAAACATGAAGAAAGAATAACTGCACCCTTCTAAATAAGCTTTTCAAAGCAGAATTAGTCTTCATTTTAGGTGGCCTTAATAGCAGAATTTCACTGTACAATGTTATTAATCAAGTATTTTCGTATTGGCCCAGTTACATGATCGAGGTCTGCTGTATTGGCGGACGCCGAAAGCCTAAGGCCTCGGGCCAATACAGCTGACCGAGGACCTGCAACTGGGTCAATATGAAATTACTTGATTAATGACAATTTTATTAATTGACACAATTAAAAAAAACATGATTATTGATTTTTTGACCTCACTTGACCTCAGTTAATATTGGCTGACCTGGTGTTAATACGGATGACCTCCGATCAATACGGAAGAGTCAATTAATAATGGTCCATAATGATCCTAAGTATTGGGACAGAATAGGCCTAAGCAAACAGTGCATACCCAGATCAGACCACACTGTTTGCCATTCTGTCTGCACGTTTTGGACTCCATGCTGGATCATTAAACAAATTTGTTAAAATATTAGAAGAATTACATGAAGTCCACAAGTGTCCGAAATTTTTGGATTTTTACGTACGGTAAAAAGTGCCAAGAAATCAGGCTCACATACTAGCTGTTGTGTTTTTTTTTTTTTTTTTTGTTTTTGTTTTTGTTGTTGTTTTTTTTTTTTTTTTATGGGGGGGGGGGGGGAGGGGGTGTTAATAAAGAGGGTCATACCGGTACCTTAAAAAACCCTAACAATTCGGATATCTTGAGGACTTGCTTTAACTCTCCTAAAATTTTGACAAGTCTGTTTCACAATCTAGCAAGAGTCCAAAAGGTGCAGATGGAATTGCAAACAATAGCTCAGGAGCAATCTGATCTGGGTCTGCACTGTTTGCTCAGGCCTGTCTGTCCCAATATTTAGGATCATTACGTTACTGCTCTTCTGCTCTTTGCACATGCGAAATGTCATTAAATTTACAATGAAGCAGCATCTCATTCAGCTCTTTTTATATACAGCAGGAGTCCATTTCAAAATTTAGGGGTGTCAGGTTGTGTTTTCCTTCAAAAATTATTTGGAAAATGGCTGAACTTTTTGCAAACAGTGTAGGCCCTGATCAGATGCCGCGTTCTGCGGCATCTGATCTGGGTCTGCACTGTTTGCCAGAGTTTGGTACTAAATGGGTTAAACACATAACATGCCAATCACGACTATTGCCATCTACCTTGTCATTTGCCAGTTACATTTAAAGTCATTTTTGCAAACAGCGTGGTCCCAGATCAGACTGCAGTCTGATCTGGGTCCACACTGTTTGCCTGTTCAAAAATGTTTAAAAAAAGATTTAGCAGGTGACATACACAGACAACATTTTCAGATGTAGTTTTTTCGCAGCATTTTAAGAGTTAAACACAACATTGGGAAGTTTCAAATCTTTAATAGAACAAGTAATATTTGAGGTGAATTAAGTATGTGGAATTTAAATTCCACATTTTATGTTTGTTCATGTATGTAGATGAAATAGCACAGTGGCAAGTTATCTGTTTCAAAGACATTCAAAACAATTCTGTCAACTGAAGTAAAGAAATTTTGAATTAAACATTTTACAATTTATGTAAAGATGAAGATAAAGATAAAGATAAAGAAGCTTTATTTAACATCGGATATCCGAAACAAATAACATAAGCTCTGTAGAGCTTTTTTGGCGACAAACAAAGTATCCTTTAACAAATACTTACCTGCCTTCATTTATCTTCCTAGGATGACCCCTGATAATGGGAGCATCAGCCAAGGGAGCGCCTAGTACCATTTTTCACGCCTTTGGTATGGCGCAGCCGGGGATCAAACCCGCGACCTCCCATTCCCGAAGCGGACGCTCTACCACTGGGCTATCGGGGTCGGTAAAAATCATGTAAGGTTAACAAGCCCATGTAATAAACCAAGGTTTTCATGTACTCCCATTTTGAGTGTTTTTGACACCCAAAAACGCAGAAGCCTCCGTGGTGTAGTAGTTACGCTACTTGCCTTGTAAACCAGGCATCGCAGGATCGATCCTGAGCTACTCCAGACTTTCAGCTGAGTCTTTAAACCGAGATCCTGTCTCCGTATTACCTTAGCTGTTGGTGGGAAGTAACACTCACTCACTCATTCACACCCAAAACTGTGTCGGGACCCTCAAATGTTTGTAGTAGGGGTTCCATGGGATGCAATATTCACTCAGCTAAAACTAATTCTTTTCATTTCTGGCATTTGGAACTAAATAAACTTGCATCCAAGAAACAAGAGCTGCAGTTATTTGGGCAGCCCAATAGTAAGTCCCTTTTAACCAAAAGACCCGTGTGCTTATTTGAGGACCCCCAAATCACCACTCATGCAGTCCCTGGGACCCTAAATTTGAAACCCTGAGGGAAACCCCTGTAAACACATCTCTAAACCCCACCTTATATACAGAAAAGTAGGTTTTACTGGGGTAAACATTATTTTTCTTATTTTTACTTGAAAATATTATGAAACAAGAGGGCCCAGAGGGCCCTGGTTCGCTCACCTGATCCAATGTATAACAAGTGGGCCCCGGGCAGGGTCAATTTTGGCCCCAGGGCTATAATTTAAACAATCTTGGTAGACGTCCACAAGATGAAGCTTCATATCGAATATGAAAGACCTGGGCTTTCTGGTTTCAGAGAAGAAGATTTTAAAGGTTTACCCTACATATAGAAGTCTATGTAAAACAAGATTTTCCCTATATAAGTCTATGTTAAATCAAAGGGCCCCTGAGCAGGGGCATTTTTGGCCCCAAGGCTATAATTTGAACAATCTTGGTAGAGGTCCACTAGCTGAAGCTTCATAACAAATATCAAAGACCTAAGCCTTGTGTTTCAGAGAAGATGATTTTTAAAGATTTTCCCTATATAATTAAGCCTATGTAAAACAAAAGGGCCCTGGTGCGGAGGCATTTTTGGCCCCAGCACTATAATTTGAACAATCTTGGTAGGGGTCCACTAGATGAAGCTTCATACCAAATATCAAAGACCTGGGCCTTGCGGTTTCAGAGAAGAAGATTTTTCAAGATTTTCCTTATATAAGCCCATGTAAAACCAAAGGGCCCCCGTGCGGGGGCATTTTTAGATCCAGCACTATAATTTGAACAATCTTGGTAGGGGCCCACTAGATAAAGCTTCATACCAAATATTAAAGACCTGGGCCTTGCGGTTTCAGAGAAGAAGATTTTTAAAGATTTTCCCTATATAAGCCCATGTAAAACCAAAGGGCCCCCGTGCGGGGGCATTTTTGGCCCCAGCACTATAATTTGAACAATCTTGGTAGGGGTCCACTAGATGAAGCTTCATACCAAATATCAAAGACCTGGGCCTTGCGGTTTCAGAGAAGAAGATTTTTCAAGATTTTCCCTATATAAGCCCATGTAAAACCAAAGGGCCCCGTGTGGGGGCATTTTTAGCTCCAGCACTATAATTTGAACAATCTTGGTAGGGGTCCACTAGATGAAGCTTCATAACCAATATCAAAGACCTAAGCCTTGTGTTTCAGAGAAGATGATTTTTAAAGATTTTCCCTATATAAGCCTATGTAAAACAATAGGGCCCTGGTGCGGAGGCATTTTTGACCCCAGCACTATAATTTGAATAATCTTGGTAGGGGTCCACTAGATGAAGCTTCATACCAAATATCAAAGACCTGGGCCTTGCGGTTTCAGAGAAGAAGATTTTTCAAGATTTTCCTTATATAAGCCCATGTAAAACCAAAGGGCCCCTGTGCGGGGGCATTTTTAGATCCAGCACTATAATTTGAACAATCTTAGTAGGGGTCCACTAGATAAAGCTTCATACCAAATATCAAAGACCTGGGCCTTGCGGTTTCAGAGAAGAAGATTTTTAAAGATTTTCCCTATATAAGCCTATGTAAAACCAAAGGGCCCCCGTGCGGGGGCATTTTTGGCCCCAGCACTATAATTTGAACAATCTTGGTAGGGGTCCACTAGATGAAGCTTCATACCAAATATCAAAGACCTGGGCCTTGCGGTTTCAGAGAAGAAGATTTTTTAAGATTTTCCCTATATAAGCCCATGTAAAACCAAAGGGCCCCGTGTGGGGGCATTTTTAGCTCCAGCACTATAATTTGAACAAGCGTGGTAGGAGTCCACTAGATGAAGCTTCATACCAAATATCAAAGACCTGGGCCTTGCGGTTTCAGAGAAGAAGATTTTTCAAGATTTTCCCTATATAAGCCCATGTAAAACCAAAGGGCCCCAGTGCGGGGGCATTTTTAGATCCAGCACTATAATTTGAACAATCTTGGTAGGGGTCCACTAGATAAAGCTTCATACCAAATATCAAAGACCTGGGCCTTGCGGTTTCAGAGAAGAAGATTTTTAAAGATTTTCCCTATATAAGCCCATGTAAAACCAAAGGGCCCCCGTGCGGGGGCATTTTTGGCCCCAGCACTATAATTTGAACAATCTTGGTAGGAGTCCACTAGATGAAGCTACATACCAAATATCAAAGACCTGGGCCTTGCGGTTTCAGAGAAGAAGATTTTTCAAGATTGTCCCTATATAAGCCCATGTAAAACCAAAGGGCCCCCGTGCGGGGGCATTTTTAGCTCCAGCACTATAATTTGAACAATCTTGGTAGGGGTCCACTAGATGAAGCTTCATACCAAATATCAAAGACCTGGGCCTTGCGGTTTCAGAGAAGAAGATTTTTAAAGATTTTCCCTATATAAGCCCATGTAAAACCAAAGGGCCCCCGTGCGGGGGCATTTTTGGCCCCAGCACTATAATTTGAACAATCTTGGTAGGGGTCCACTAGATGAAGCTTCATACCAAATATCAAAGACCTGGGCCTTGCGGTTTCAGAGAAGAAGATTTTTTAAGATTGCGGTGAAAAATATCTATTTTTGGCTACTGTGACCTATATGTGCAACGGACCGGAACCATTTGAACAACTTTGAAAGGGGACCACCTAAGGATCATTCCTGTGAAGTTTGGTCAAAATACGATCAGTGGTTTAGGAGGAGATGTTGTTTGAAGAAAAGTTTACGGACGGACGCACGCACGCACGCACGCACGCACGCACGGACGCACGACGGACGACGGACAAAAAGTGATCCCAAAAGCTCACCTTGTCACTACGTGACAGGTGAGCTAAAAACATCTATGCCACAATATGGAAATTTTACTAACAAAAAATGAAAATTTTTAGATAAAAATTCTACTATTTACATGTATCTTATTTTTGCTCAAAAGATAGATTGTTAGTACTCGTTAGAACCGCCTCGACGAGGCGGTTTTAACGAGTACCCACAATCTATGTTTTTGAGCAGAAATAAGAAAAGTAAGGTTTACCCCTGTAAAGCCAAGTTTTACTATATTATACAAATGGGGTTCAAGGGGATCAAAATTATATAGGCGTGTTTTCGTGATGACATAGGATGTGGGTACTCGTCAGAAAAACCTCGATGAGGATATCACCCGTGATCACCCAGAAATAAGGACTAATATACAGCGGACCCGCATTATAACAACTTTATTTGTTCCCTATTATTGTGCCGTGTCGTTATGAAGAATTTGCCAGTTAGGAGTACCGGTATGATAGGTTATAAAGAAACAAATGTTATAGACATTTGTTAGAATCAGCTCAGTGAGGCGATTCTTAGACAACTATCTAGAACAAATTGGCGATTCTTAGACAACTATCTATAACATTTGTTCCTTGGAGTATTAAATAACATGAATCTTTCATGACTATGGATTCGATTTGGGCATTTCCAACTCAAGGGAAGCCAATGCCGCATGGAATCAAGGCTAAGCCTTGAGCTAGGAATCCATTCTATTGAAATTGTCGTTATAACGAGTTATGCTGTTATAACGATTGTCGGTATAAAGAGGGTTGACTTTACAAATGGGAAAAATGCTGGTAATTTTCAGTGGTAATTTTGTTTGTTTGAGTTGAGGTTTTACGTCCCCCCATCATTCTGGAGCTGTTGCTTCCAATTTTTGGGACTTTTACCCAACACTAAGATGAAGTGACATCTCATGCCCTACCTCCAAAAGATAACCATGGATAGTATGACTGCATTGACTGGCACCAAAAAAGATGCTGGTCAGTGGACATAAGATAAATGTATAAGTGCAGAATTTGGAATCTCATAGTCATGAGACCCAAGCAAACTTATCAATCTTGAGCTATAAGGGTGAAAACGCTTACCTTTAAATATTGGTATATGGGTAGAGAGCAACTTGACCACACCCTTCTGTTGGTGGTTCCCGAGTTTAAGTTGAACAAATATCGGTGGTACACATAATACAAATAGAAACAGGTAAACAGCCAGCAATGACATCCCTGTAACAAAGGAGGAGGTACACATAACATTTAAATTTGTGCGCATGGCTGTTTGAAGCCATTATCAAATGGACCAAAAGCCGTGCTCAAACAGCAAACGTTCAAATCATGAAATTCGTGTGCTGTTTGAACATGGGTTTTGAGCTTTTGATCTCACATGACTGGCCTTGCTTTGTTTACGTTACGTTGAGCACCGTAACATTATCGCCCTGTAGCGTTTTAGGGTTCTATGATGATGTCAGATGGTCAAAATTTGCAGTCGGAGTCGCAAGTTATGCAAGAACAACAATCATCCATGGTTATTTCATTGCATTAACATTTGCCGGATCCCTCGGAAGATATCTGAACATTCGGTCTTGCGGCCTCTTGTTCAAACAGCTTCCTGGGGACCCGGCGAATGTTAACGCATGAAAAACCATGGTTGATCCCTTTAATCAGGCATTCATCACAATACAAATACTTTAACATGCCTACCGTAAAAATCTTAAATATTCGGACACCTTGAGGATTTGCTGTAATTCTCCTAATATTTTAACAAATTTGTTTCACAATCCAGCAAGGAATCCAAAATGGGCAGGGGCCGTCGCACAAATTTGTTTCACAATCCAGCACTAAGGAGTCAAAAAGGTGTACACTGTAGACCCAGATCAGACTGCTCCTTCATGAAGGAGCAGTCTGATCTGGATCTGCACTGTTTTCTTAGGCCTGCCTGTCCCAATGTTTAGGATCATTACATCCGCTGATTCAAGAAGGGCATTTGTCAGTTTCTGGAGGAGGAATATGCACTGTACTGGTTAACCGCTTATGAATTACTTAGTTTGTCCTGGAAAATTGTGGATAGGTAAACTGACCGGCCCAAAATTGACCTAAATTGTGTTGACTGGGCCATTAAACTTCAATACAAACAGAAGGATCATTACAGTATTCAAATATATTGAGAATTAATGAAATTTTTCGATAAAAAATCCTGATCAAGATTTCTCATATTTCTGTTCAAAATATAAACTGTGGGTACTTGTTAGAACCCCCTTGACGAGGTGGTTCTAACAAGTACCCACAATCTGTTTTGAACAGAAATAAGAACAAGAAAAATGCCTAATGGCATTATGGACGGGTTTTTTTTTTTTTCAGTATGGTTAGGATGGTGGTGGCATGGGTGGGGTAGGGTGGGGTGTGCTGGTGTGGGGTAGGGTGGGGTGGAATGGGTTAGGAGTCGGGTGGGACGGGGTAGAATTTGTGGTGGGGTGGGGTGTGGGGTGTGATGGGGTGTGGTGGGGTTGTGGGGTGGGGTGGGCTTGGGTGGGTGGGTGGGATGGGGTGAGGTCGGGTAAGGTGGGGAGTGGTGGGGTGGGGGTGGATTGGGGTTGTTTTGGGATGGGGGTGGGGTGGGGTTGTGGGGTAGGGTAGGGTATGCTAGGGTAGGGTGGGGTGGGTAGGGTATGTATTTAAAACTAAGTATGCATGTATGTACAGAACAAATGCAATATCCTAACCCAGTAACAACTTTTTGTGTGTGTGGGTGGGGGGGGGGGATTTGTTTATGTGTTTTACGAAGAAAAAAAAAATAAAGTTTTTTCTATTTTTAGCTCTATTTTTAGCTCTAGTGGCCACTGATTTTAGCAATTTTGAAAAAGGGTCATCTAATGAACATTTCTGTAAAATAATTTTGAAATCGGGCCATTATCCCAGGAGGAGATGTCGATTAAAGAAATTGTTGACGGACGACGGACATCAACTCACCTTGAGCACTTCGTGCTCAGGTGAGCTAAAAAAAGAACGAAAAAAAAAAAAAAAAAAAAAGAAAAGAAAATTCCATGCCTGTGCATGCATGTATGTATTATTACTAGCAACTATCAGGGAAGGAAGATAATAATTGTTCATATGTGTTTATGGAGAAGAAAAGAAAAATAAAGAAAAAAAAAGAATGAAAAAAGAAAGAAAAAAAAAAAGAACAGAAAAAAAAAAAGAACAGAAAAAAAAAAAATGTCTCCACCGGGGTTTGAACTCACGCCCCTCAGATTCATAGTCAACAATAGGATCCGCAGTCCAGCACTCTATCCACTACACTGGCATTTGAAAAAAGGTTAACCAAAAGGTAAACCTGAAAAACGCAAGTTTGAAAAATGACAATTTCTGCCAAAATTTTAGTCTTTTGCGCCATTTATGGATAATACATGAAAGCGGTACCTCCACTTATGCATCAGTCCTGATATTAAAACAATCTGCTGCAGAATAGATGAAAAATATCACTTTGAAAAAAGGTTAACCAAAAGGTAAACCTGGGACGACGCCCGCCCGCCCGCCCGCCCGCCCGCAGGACGCCCGCCCGCCCGCCCGCCCGGACATCGCTATTTTAAAGGACGGATTTTTTTTAAAAACCCGTCCAAAAATCATGTATACCCCTGTGTGTGTGAATTCTGGTTTAACGTCGCTTTCAACAATTTTTCAGTCATATCACGACGGTGTCTGGTTGCGACAGGGAGCTCAATGCCCACTTTTATAGTGCTGCCTCACTGAAGTATCATGTCCCAGACACATTACATGATACCACACCCAGTCACATTATCCTGACACTGGGTCGACCAGTCCTAGCAGTCTACCCCATATACCTGAGTGCCAAGCGAGGAGGAGCTAGTACCATTTTTAACGACTTTGGTATGTCGCAGTCCGGGCTCAAACCCGTGACCTCCCATTCCCCGGAGCGGACACTCTACCAACTGAGCTATCGGGGCCGGTGTATACCCCTGTAAACCCCAGTTTTACATATTGTACAGAAGTGGGGTTTAAGGACATCAAAACTATACA
The DNA here is from genome assembly GCA_963580285.1 of Lucinisca nassula. Lineage (NCBI taxonomy): Eukaryota > Metazoa > Mollusca > Bivalvia > Lucinida > Lucinidae > Lucinisca > Lucinisca nassula. The sequence continues at coordinate 3,604,542 of OY757027.1, read as the reverse complement.
GGCGTGTTTTCGTGTTGGAAATTTGGGTTTTCCCTCATCTACTGATTCAAGTAGGGCAATGTAGTCAACTTCTAGACATGGAATATGCACTGTAATGGTTAAACTCAAGGAGCTTATGGCAGTGCGATCTATAATTCATGATTTTTGTAAAAAATTGTCAATATTTGATGATTCTAACAAATGTCTATATTGTCATTTTGGAGACGTTGCTTCCAATTTTGTGGGACTTTTACCCGACATTGATGACATTGATGAAATGACTTCTCAAGCCCTGCTGCCCAATGAAACCAATAGGGTTTATAAGCATGGACGGGCTGACTTGCACCACACTGCCTGGGCAGGCTTAGATCCTGTAAGCAGTTTACCAGTATTCTTGCGCCGGTCGGTTTCAGCTCTGCATGGAAGCATCATGCAGCCAATCTATTTCTTCAAGCCCCAATGGGCGGGGTCTATAAACAAGAGGCCCATGGGCCACAATGCTCACCAGAGCTCAGGGGGCCACTGCCCACTGGCAGCAATGTATTTTAATTAACCATGGAAGCCCTGTGCCCTAGGATGCTACAGATAAAATTTGGACCCAATAAGCCTCGTGGCTTTAGATTCGATGTCGCTTGAATGTGTTGTTGCAGGACAACAGATGACAATTGACAATTTCCCATCTGAGGCAACAAATAGGCCAAAAAGAACATTATTAAAGGAACATTTCTATGAAAGTGTGACAAAATATCTTGAAAGGCATTAATGTCATTTTTCAATTTTCCCCCGTTATAGGACAATGGAAACTCAAAACTTGGCATAGCAAACAAACCAAAGAGCCAAAGTTCATGGCAGCCATGTATTATAACATGATATGATTTTATTATACCAATTATAAAGTCTCCCAAACAAACCCCATACCCAAATGAGCACCCATGTGGACTGTATCTGAAATATTAGGTGTTTTATAAAAGTAGAGAGATCGGGGCATGGACCCAGTGGAGCCCTGGTTGGTGTCACTAAATGCGTCTTATCAAAAAGAACAAAGACATATATGGTTTATCTGTGGGAATATGTATGTATGGTTCCTGAGATGTAAGGCCTTTTAAGCAATGGAGGGAATCGGCATGGCAGATCCCAGAAAAGCCCAAGATTGTTGTCAATGAATAAGTCTTATCATAAGGACCAAGAGTATATACGGTTAAATGGTGGGGATCTGAATGGTTTCTGAGATATGAGGCACTTTAATGAAGTGGCAGGGAGAGAAATGGCCCCTGCGGACCCCCAAGGATGGGGGTGACTGAATGTGTCTAATAACAATGAACAAGAATATATGTGATTATAGGATGGGGATTTGAACCGGTTCTGAGATATATGGCCTATTATGAAGTTGAGTCTTATCATAAGGAACAAGAATAAATATGGTTAAGGGGTGGGGATCTGAACGGTTTCTGAGATATATGGATTTTAATGGAGTAAAGGGGTGGGGCATGGCCTGTGGCACCCCGGGGGGACCTGCATGCTGGTGTCACTGATTGCATGTTATCATAAGGAACAAGAATATATATGGTTTAGGGGTGGGGCTCTGAACAGTTTCTCAGATATATGGTCGTTTGTGAAGTGAAGGGGTGGAGCATGAATGTATATGGTTTAGGGGTGGGTATCTGTAAGGTTTCTGGAATATTTGGCCTTATACGAAGAGGAGGGGGTTGGGTTGGGCATGGTCCAGGCACATCCCAGGGGACCCCAAAATTGGTGTCACTGAATGCAACTTATCATAAGAAATGAGAATATATATGGTTTAGGGGTGGGGATCTCAATGGTTTCTGAGATAAAAGGCATTTTATGAAGTGGAAGGAGTGGGGCATGTCCCCGGCACATCCCAGGGGACCCACAGGTTGGTGTCACTTAATGCGTCTTATCATAAGGAACAAGAATATATATGGTTTAAGGGTGGGGATCTGAATGGTTTCTGAGATAAATGGCCTTTTATGAAGTGGAGGGGTCGGGGCATATCCCGGGGGACCCCCAGGTTGGTGTCACTTAATGCATCTAATCAAAAGGAACAAGAATATATATTGTTTAGGGGTGGGGATCTGTATGGTTTCTGAGATATATGGACTTAAATGAAGTAAAGGGGTGGGGCATGGCCCATGGCACCCTGGGTGGACCCACATGCTGGTGTCACTGATTGCATCTTATCATAAGGAACAAGAATATATATGGTTTAGGGGTGGGGCTCTGAACAGTTTCTCTGATATATGGTTTTTTGTGAAGTCAAGGGGTGAAGCATGGCCTGGGAGCAGCTTTGTGACCCCTAGGTTTGTGTCACTGAATGTGTCTTATCATAAGGAACAAGAATATATATGGTTTAGGGCAGGGGATCTGCAAGGTTTCTGGAATATTTGGCCTTTTATGAAGTGGAGGGGGTTGGGCATTGTCCCGGCACAACCCGGGGGACCCCCAGGTTGGTGTCACTTAATGCATCTTAGCATAAGGAACAAGAATATATATAGTTTAGGGGTGGGGATCTGTATGGTTTCTGAGATGTATGGCATTTTATGAAGTGGAGGGGGTGGGGCATGTCCCCTGCACATCCCGGGGGACCCCCAGGTTGGTGGCACTTAATGCATCTTAGCATAAGGAACAAGAATATATATAGTTTAGGGGTGGGGATCTGAATGGTTTCTGAGATAAATGGCATTTTATGAAATAGAGGGGGCAGGGCATGTCCCCGGCACATCCCGGGGGACCCCCAGGTTGGTGTCACTAAATGCATCTTAGCATAAGGAACAAGAATATATATAGTTTAGGGGTTTGTTTGTTTGTTTTATTTGAGGTTTAACGTCCCCGTCAACACTGTAAAGGTCATTTTGGAGACGTTGCTTCCAATTTTGTGGGACTTTTACCCGACATTGAGATGAAATGACATCTCAAGCCCTGCCGCCCAATGAAACCAATAGGGTTTATTAGCATGGACGGTCCGCCTCACACCCCGGTTCCTGGACAGGCTTAGATCCTCTAAGCAGTTTACCAGTACTAGTGTGCAAGTCGGATTCAGCTCTGCGTGGAAGCATCATGCAGCCCATATATTTCTTCAAGCCCCTTAGTAGTTTAGGGGTGGGGATCTGTATTGTTTCTGAGATGTATGGCATTTTATGAAGTGGAGGGGGTGGGGCATTTCCCCGGCACATCCCGGGGGACCCCCAGGTTGGTGTCACTTAATGCATCTTAGCATAAGGAACAAGAATATATATAGGTTAGGGGTGGGGATCTGAATAGTTTCTGAGATAAATGGCATTTTTAGCTCACCTGAGCCGAAGGCTCATGTGAGGTATTAGTATACCATGAGCCGGCGTCCGTCGTCCGTCGTCGTCCGTCGTCGTCGTCCGTCGTCGTCGTCCACACTTTCAAAGAAGTATATCTCCGGAACCAGTGGGCCAATCTTGATCAAATTTCATGTGAAGCATTATCAGGTAGGGGGAAAGGCTGCATACTGTTTTCGGGCAGATTGGATTGGAACTCTGGTTGCCATGGCAACAAATAGCTCCCATAGACTTAACATAGGAAAAAGTTTGTCATCACTCTAGCTCCGTCAATTTTTTTCTGATTGTCTTCATTCTTGCAGATAACGAGGACAGGCATGAAATCTCGATCAAGTTCGATTTTGGGCTGAATCGGATTATTCACTCAGGAGTTACGTGCCCTTGAGCGTTCTTAACATAGGAAAAAGCTTGTCATCACTCTAGCTCCGTCAATTTTTTTCTGATCAACTTCATTCTTGCAGATAACGAGGACAGGCATGAAATCTCGATCAAGTTCGATTTTGGGCTGAATCGGATTATTCACTCAGGAGTTACGTGCCCTTGAGCATTGAAAAAATTGCCTATTGACTTAACATGGGGAGAATGTTGTCATCACCATAGCTGCTTCAATTATTTTCAGATTGGCTTTATTCTTGCAGATAACCAGCACAGCCATGAAATCTCGGTCAAGTTCGATAACTGGCAGAATTGGATCATTCACTTAGGAGTTATCTGCCCTTGTGTGTTTTTGCATTAGGGTTAATGGGAATTTCAAAAATGTATATCTTAAAGACTACTTGGCCAACTTTGATCAAATTTCATGTGTCGCATTATTGGGCAAGTGGAAAGGCTTCATTAGGTTTTCAGGCAGATCTGAGTGGAACTCTGGTTGCCATGGCAACATCTAGCTCCCATAGACTTCACATAGGAAAAAGCTTATCATCACTCTAGCTCCGTCAATTTTTTTCTGATCGACTTCATTCTTGCTGATAACGAGGACAGGCATGAAATCTCGATCAAGTTCGATTTTGGGCTGAATCGGATTATTCACTCAGGAGTTACGTGCCCTTGAGCGTTCTTAACATAGGAAAAAGCTTGTCATCACTCTAGCTCCGTCAGTTTTTTTCTGATCGACTTCATTCTTGCAGATAACGAGGACAGGCATGAAATCTCGATCAAGTTCGATTTTGGGCTGAATCGGATTATTCACTCAGGAGTTACGTGCCCTTGAGCGTTGAAAAAATTGCCTATTGACTTAACATGGGGAGAATGTTGTCATCACCATAGCTGCTTCAATTATTTTCAGATTGGCTTTATTCTTGCAGATAACCAGCACAGCCATGAAATCTCGGTCAAGTTCGATAACTGGCAGAATCGGATCATTCACTTAGGAGTTACCTGCCCTTGTGTGTTTTTGCATTAGGGTTAAAGGGAATTTCAAAAATGTATATCTTAAAGACTACTTGGCCAACTTTGATCAAATTTCATGTGTCGCATTATTGGGCAAGTGGAAAGGCTTCATTAGGTTTTCAGGCAGATCTGAGTGGAACTCTGGTTGCCATGGCAACATCTAGCTCCCATAGACTTCACATAGGAAAAAGCTTGTCATCACTCTAGCTCTGTCAATTTTTTTCTGATCGACTTCATTCTTACAGATAACCAGTACAGCCATAAAATCTCGGTCAAGTTCGATTTTGGGCCGAATCGGATTATTTGCCTTGGAGTTACCTGCCCTTGAGCATAAAAAAATACGTTGTGACCACGATAGAAACTTTATTTTTATTCATATCAGCTTCAAACTTGCAGGTAACGAGGACAGGCATAAAATCTCGGTTAAGTTCAATTTTGGGCCGAATCGGAATATTGACCTCGGAGTTACGTGACCTTGAGCGACAAAAAATTTGCCCATAGACTTAATAAGGGAAAATGTTGCGACTACGATAGTGACTTGAATTTTTTTCAGATCAGCTTCAAACTTGCAGGGCACGAGGACAGACATAAAATCTCGGTTAAGTTCGATTTTGGGCCGAATCGGAATATTTGCCTTGGAGTTACCTGCCCTTGAGCATAAAAAAATACGTTGTGACCACGATAGCAACTTTATTTTTATTCATATCAGCTTCAAACTTGCAGGTAACGAGGACAGGCATAAAATCTCGGTTAAGTTCGATTTTGGGCCGAATCGGAATATTGACCTCAGAGTTACGTGGCCTTGAGAGACAAAAAAATTTGCCCATAGACTTAACGTAGGGAAAATGTTGTGACAGAAATAGGGACTTGAATTTTTAGCTCACCTGAGCCAAAGGCTCCAGTGAGCTGATAGTATACCAAGGCTCCGGAGTCCGTCGTCTGTCGTCCGTCCATCTGTCGTCCACACTTTCAATGAAGCATATCTCAGAAGGCAGTCGACCAATCTTGTTTAAATTTTATGTGTAGCACCATTGGGCAAGGGGAAAGGCTGCATTAGGTTTTGGAGCTAGTCTGGTTCATTTGTTCCTTCATTCTTCTTTCTCTCCATATAGAGATAATAGACCAATGTTAAATTTTTAATCAAAGATTTCTCAGGAACTATAAAAGCTAGAAGCATCAAATTTGGTATTCAATAGAATAATGATGACTTATTTTGTGTAAGAGACATTGGGCTTTCTCAGCTTATTTGTTCATCTGTTCTTTCATTCTTCTTTCTCTCCATTTTGACCAATGTTAAATTTTCGTCAAAGATTTCTCAGGAACTATAGAAGCTAGAAGTCTCAAACTTGGAATGCAATGCAATAATGATGACTTATATCCTGTAAGGGTCAATGGGCTGGATTCTATTAGCAGATTTAGTAGTCAAGTCTGTGAATTGTTAAAACTTAAGTTCCTCAGGTGAGCGGTTTAGGCTCATTGAGCCTCTTGTATAAAATAGAGGGGGCAGGGCATGTCCCCGGCACATCCCGGGGGACCCCCAGGTTGGTGTCACTTAATGCATCTTATCATAAGGAACAAGAATATATATGGTTTAGGGGTTGGGATCTGTTAGGTTTCTGAGATATAAGGCATTTTATGAAGTGGAGGGGGCGGGGCATGGCCCCGGCACAACCTAGGGGACCGCCAGGTTGACATAAAAGCATATGGCTGAGAGAAGTTTACACAAGGAACATGTTAATGTAAGTTTTGTCAAAATATCTGCAATGACTTGGCAGTAAATGCCATTTTTCAGTTTTCCCCATTATAAGTCAATGGAAACTCTAAGTTGCCATAGCAACAAAACTAAAAGGCCAAATTTCATAAAAAACACAAAACCTGTAAAGGCAAATATGGTGAATATTTTCATAAAGTCTCAGCCTCCTAGAGCAATATGGTTTCTGAGGAGATGATTTTTTAAGTATTTTTGTCTATTTTTTGCATTTTGGTTTCCATGGTAACCAATAAAAATGAGCAGAAGGCCTAAAATCATACGGCAGATAGTAGATTACCTATGGAATATTTCTATGAAAGTTTTGTCAAAATATCTGCAGAGGCTTGGCAGTAAATGCCATTTTTCTATTTTCCCCATTATAAGTCTATGGAAACTCTAAGTTGCCATAGCAACCAAACTAATCAGCCGATTTTCATTAAAAACACAAACTTTCAATCCCCCTGCCCAAGGATGCTACAGATGAAATTTGGGCTGAATCGGCCCAGTGGCTTCAGAGGAGATGTCGTTTGAAAATGTTGACGAAGACGCAGACGACGACGACGGACAACTGCCTATCCTATAAGCTCCCCCGGAGCCTTCGGCTCTGGTGAGCTAAAAAAAACCTATGATTCCAAAATCATCTCCCTGGAGGTTGCACAATAAGTTCTTGATAGCATTTCAAAGCCTGTGATTCTGAAATTACCTCCTGCTTATAGAATATCACATTCTTAACTCATTTTGTACTGGAAACCCCTAAAGGGGAAAGTGGCAAACAGTGCAAGCCCAGATCAGATGCCGCAGAACGCGGCTTATGATCAGGGCCTACACTGTTTGCAAAAAGTTCGGCCATTTTCCAAATAAATCTTGAAGAAAACAACCTGACACCCCTAAATTTTGAAATGGACTCCTCTGATTTATATAAGGAGGAAGGATTCCATTTGTTACAAAAAAGGTTAAGAGAATAATCTCCTTACCTGTGGGCATCCTGGTGAAAGACTGCCAACAGGGATACACCGCTATCAGGGCTATCTGTAACAGGTTCCATGGTGCTACCTCTCCAGCCATTCTTGATTATCTCCCTTTGGACTTCACTTAGAAAGGTCGTCACACAGGCATGGATAATTGTCTCCCTTGGTTGACTGTGCTTAATTGTCTTCACAGAGATGTAGAATATTCTACTGGAAATCTTACGACCCCTCAACAGTAGATGTATAACAATCACTAGTATTTGGGGTATTTTATACACACTTTCAGATTCCCTTGAAAACACTCTCTTACCAATCACAGTCAAATCACATTTTAAACAAAGATATAAAATAAAATCTTATTCCGACATTTGGAATACAACACAAACTCAATTATCTCCCCTTCTCAACTCTGGTCATCATCATCCCGCTATTTCACTGAAAACAGAAAATAATAAAATATTAACCCTTGTCCTGCTAATCCCGGATATGCCTTATCTTTGAAACAATGTAGATCCAGATCAGATGGCTTCTGACGAAGCCATCTGATCAGGATCTACATTGTTTGCCATTAAGATTGTGAATTTGTTGCAATAATTTGTATCAAGTAATCTGATTGGTTGATAATCGGTAGTGGGTCTGGCATATATAAATATTCAGCAGGACAAGGGTTAATACAGTTATTGTAATTCTCCTATAATTTTAACAAATTTGTTTCAGGATCCAGAAATTAACCCTTTTTGTACCAAATGGAATCTTCCTCCTTATATATAGCAGGAGTCCATTTAAAAATTTAGGGGTGTCAGGTTATGTTTTCTTAAAAATTTATTTGGAAACTGGCTGAATGTTTTGCAAACAGTGTAGGCCCTGATCAGAAGCCGCGTTCTGTGGCATCTGATCTTGGCCTGCACTGTTTGCCAACTACCCATTTTGGGGTTTCCAGTTACAGCAGTACTAAATGGGTTAACCCATTTAGTACCAGAAACCCCTAAAGGGGTAGTTGGCAAACAGTGCAGGCCCAGATCAGATGACGCAGAACCTAAAGGGGTAGTTGGCAAACAGTGCAGGCCCAGATCAGATGACGCAGAACCTAAAGGGGTAGTTGGCAAACAGTGCAGGCCCAGATCAGTTGACGCAGAATTCGGCATCTGATCAGGGCCTCCACTGTTTGCTAAAAGTTCAGTCATTTTCCAAATAAATTTTGATGAAAACACAACCTGACACCACTATATTTTGAAATGGACTCCTGCTATATATAAGCAGGAAGATTCCATTTGGTACTAAAAAGGTTAAGGAGCCTTTAGAAAAGATGCAAACAGTGCCGGCACTGATCAGACTGCACCTCTAGGACCCATCAAATCAGGATCTACACTATTTGTCATTCAGTTTAAGATTTCAACTGAATAAAATATAATCAAGTGATCTGATTGTTTGATAGTCAAATTTGAAGATCAGACACCAAATTATCTATCACTATCTTATCTTAATTGCCAATATCTCCCAAATAAAATATAGGTATGAGTTTCCTGCAAGAAAAAAATGCCCACTGAATTCCTTTCCATTTAAACCTATTTTAATCCAATCCAGTCCATTTCTCTCCATCACATTTCATTTCACTCTTCTCCATTCCATTCTACTCTTTTTCATTCAATTCATTCCATTTTATTCATTCATTTCACTCTATTCCATTCCATTCCACTGCATTCTATTCCAATACATTTCATTCTATTCCAATCTGCTGCATTACATTACATTCCTTAACCATTCCATTCCATTTTGAGAAGACTTCGCTGGTATGGACATGTGGAACGCTCCAACGGTGCAATCAAGACTGCCTGTGACATACAGGTAAGTGGAAAGCGGGGGCCAGGAAGGCCCAAGATGACCTGGAAGCAGCTAACAGAAAGAGATTGCAGAGAATGGAAGCTCTCTGCTATCGATCCTCATGATAGACAAGCCTGGAGATCTGTTGTAAGATCTGCCATGCGTGCAGCAAGTCAGCTACCTGGAAGGGGGCCCACTTATGTGGACGTTGCCCCTGTACCTGCACATTAATCAAAAATCCGTTGATGATGATGATGATGATGAACCGATTGACGCTTATGACCCACAAAGAGGGTTGACGTGCCGTTAAACACGAAATCATCATCATCGTTACAAATACATTCCATTTCACTCTATTCCATTCCATTTCCCTCCATTAATTCCCTTCTATTTCACTGCAATCTATTCCATTCCATTTTATTTCACTGCAATCTATTCCATTCCATTTCATTTCACTGCAATCTATTCCATTCCATTTCATTTCACTGCAATCTATTCCATTCCATTCCATTTCACTGCAATCTATTCCATTCCATTTCATTTCACTGCAATCTATTCCATTTCTGTGTGTGACTTCATTCTATTCCATTTCATTCCGTTCCAATCCATTTTATTTCATTTCTGTAAAGTCTACATTGTTTTCTGTTCCAGTCTCTGTTGTTTAAAAATCAGGCCTCATACTGACCACGCTTTTCCATGCCTGAAAGGCCCAATTTTGGAACTTCAACCCTTATCCTGCTGAACAAGACAAAGCTATTACCTTTGCAAACAGTGTAGATCCAGATCAGATGGCTTCTGAAGAAGCCATCTGATCAGGATCTACACTGTTTGTAATGCAGTTTGTGAAAATATCAAGTAATGTGGTTGACTTATAATCAGAAATGGGTGTGGTTAATAAATTTATTCAGTAGAATAAGGGTTAAATAGTTTTTTAAACAGACTATAGGCACAAAAATCAAAATCTTAAAGCCTGAAATCAAGAAAAAAATCAAGCTCTAAAAGCCTGAAATCCTGCAAATGCCTGAAAAGTATGAGGCCTGAAAAATTCCTACGTTCAAACCACCTTCAGGACCAAAACAAGGTGGTCCCTTACCACAGGGGTAGAGAACATAAAGACAGGACAACTATAGTCTGTTAATTGAAGGGAAATTATAGTGAATGTGGGAGAAAAAAAAAACACACACACAAAAAAAAACAAAACACTTAAACCTCACGAAAATGACAGGAACAACTGGGAAGTGATCATACAGGAACTGTATACTTAAAAAAACATGTTTTACAAATTGCATGTATCTTAATGATCCTAAGTATTGGGACAGATAGGCCTGAGCAAACAGTGCAGTCCCAGATCAGACTGCTCCTGAAGTAGCAGTCTGATCAGGCTCTACACTGTTTGCCATTCCAAAAATTTGCATCTTTTGGACTCCTTGCTGGATCATGAAACAATTTTGTTAAAATTCTAGGAGAATTACAGAGCGTCCTGAAGGCGTCCTAATTTTTACGATTTTTACGGTATTCTGGCGGGGGACCAGAGAAAAGGGGATTCTAGCAGGTATGCTAAGGGAAGTGTCAAACTGACCAGACTGTGCATAAACTTTATCTTGAAGATTTGTGAACATGATCATCCTAAGAAGGACACTGCACAACAAAGACTCTGATCAGACTACCTGGATGTATATAGGCTGATCTGTCATTCAACACAACATCATACAGGATTAGACCTCTTTTCACTGGACATGCTGCACCATAGCCCTTAAAAGATTAAGAGGGGTATCATAGTATTATTTTCCTTAATGACATCTCAAGCCCTACTGCCAGGGTTTATATACAGGGACAATCAGACTCACTCTACTTTTTCTCACAGGGTAGGTATAAATGCACCTTCAATGAGGTTTACAAGTACTCAATGTGCTCTGGGTGTAACCACCATGCAGCCATATATATATTATTAAGGCTGCCACGATTAATCGGATAATCGATTAATTGATCGATAAATTCCAGAAATATGATTATCGATACTGATTTTTCGTAATCGATTATTTTCTTAGTAGAATTTACTAGCCAAAGATATTTCTTAAATAGCCGGATAAGTGGCAAATAGTGCAGACCCTGATGAGACGCCGCGTTCTGCGGCGTCTCATCTGGGTCTACACTGTTTGCTCCGGCCTGTCTGTGCAAAACCCTAGAGTGAAGTACAGCATATGGTAAGAGTCCTATTCAGACAGAAAGCCAGACAGGTAAAATTATGACCAAATCTCCAGTGATTACTAATCGATTATTTATCGATATGGAAAGCCTGATAATCGATTATCATTTCAGCATCGATTAGCCAGCCTTATATATTATATCTTAAAATTTCCCCAAGACCTGATCAGGGCTTGAAGAAATAGATGGGCTGCATGATGCTTCCACGCAGAGCTGAATCCGACCGAGTACTGGTAAACCAGGAAATGCAGTGAGAGTCGGACCATCCATGCTTATAAACCCTATTGGTTTCATTGGGCAACAGGGCTTGAGATGTCATTTCATCTCAATGCCGGGTAAGAGTACCACAAAATTGGAAGCAACGTCTTCAAAATGACCTATACAGTTTTGACAGGGACGTTAAACCTCAAATCAACCAACCAATCCCCAAGACATGATGGGCAGGGGCCCAATTGTGCAACTAAATGTATATAAATGGCCAGAGTCACCAACAAACAGCTGGATGTAATTTTTATGCCCGTCTTTTTATAACACAATTTATTAATGAACTAATGAGAACCCTGTAATGGGTACAAAAACACTGCAGGTCTAGATCAGACACCACAGAGGCAGCGCCTGATTAGTGTTTCGATACACAAAAGACATAATAAAGAAGACCCTCATTATAACAACAGTATTTGTTCCCTATTATTGTGTCATTATAAAGAATTAATTTTGGCCTTTATAAAGAATCCCAGTTAGGAGTATGATAGGATATAAAAGGCCTTTCCCCCATCATTACCCGGTACTCCAAGAAAAAATGTTATAGACATTCTGTTAGAATCCCCTTAATGAGGCGATTCTAACAAATATCTATTACATTTGTTTCTTGGAGTATTAGATAACAAGACCCTTTCATGATTATGGACTCAATTTATGCATATCCAACATAAGGGAAGCCCACGCCGCTTGGAACCGAGTCTAAGCCTTTAGATATGTAGTCATTCCATTCAAATTGCCGTTATATAACGAGTTTTGCCGTTATAACGAATGTTGGTATAAAGAGGGTTGACTGTACAAACTCAATGACGATACTGATAAGACTGCACGTATGCCCAGGCTTATCTGCAGCTTTCGTTGATCTTTGCACTACAGTCCAACCTGTATTAAGCAACCACCTGTGGGATATTCAAAAAGTGCTTGCCTAAGACAGGTGCTTGCTTAAGACAGGTGCTTGCTTAACACAGGTGAATATTAATGCATTTTCCTTTTTTGGGAACTAAATGCCTGCTTGCTTACGATAGGTTGCTTGCTTAATAGAGGGGGCCACTAAAACAGGTTTTACTGTATTTAAGGACAAAAACAGTTTTTTTTTCATGACATTGGCATGATTGCTGGGATGCTAATTTTATGAATGTTAATTAGAATGTTTATACATGTACAATTATACAATAACATGCACACAGTCACAAACATGACGTTTAAGTATGTGAGAATGACTGCCTTAATTTGACGCTACCGTAAAAATGCTAAAACTTAAGACACCTTGGCCTTAAATTTGGACAAAATTGTTTCACGCTCCAGCAAAGAGTCAAAAATGTGCAGAGAGAATGGCAAACAGTGTAGACCCTGATCAGACTGCTCCATAAGGAGCAGTCTGATCTGGATCTGCACTGTTTGCCTCGTCCTATCTGCCCCAATACTTGGGATCCTTACTGTATTCTAAGTCATTATTGTTTGTTTGATTTGAGGTTTAAGTCCCCGTCAACACTGTAAAGGTCATTTTGGAGGCATTGCTTCCAATTTTGTGGGACTTTTACCCGACATTGAGATGAAATGACATCTCAAGCCTTGCGGCCCAATGAAACCAATAGGGTTTATAAACATGGATGGGCCAACTCACACCACTTTACCTGGGCAGGCTTTGATCCTCTAAGCGGTTTAGCAGTACTTGTGTACGGGCCGGTTTCAGCTCTGCGTGGAAGCATCATGCAGCCCATGACAGGGCTCTAAGTCATTATAAAGGCATGACAAAATGTATAATAAGACTGGAGCCACCAACGAAGGTTCGGAGCATTGCGCAAAAACCAAATATATGCTAAGCAAAGACACAAACTAGCGATGACCACCTGAGTTTTGTGAATGCACTGTAAGGTTGACCTGAGTCTGCATGCTTATTGTTAGTATTCTGAAATCCTCTTCAAAATTCTGTTCTTAATTAAGGAACAGTTCTTGAACTGTTCTGGAACATTAAAAACAGTTCTTCAAAAGTTCTTAAAGTGTTCATGCTGTGTACCTGAACTAATGTTCTTGATATATTCAGGTAAAGTGTATATTAACAAGAACTTGAGAACTTCAAAAGTTCTTGAAATGTTCTTGAAGAATGTAGAACAGTTCAAGAACTTTCATTCAGAACCAATGTTCATGAACTGTTCTTGAATTCTTTTTGTAGCAAATGAAGAACATTTTCAACAAAACGGATGATCTTAAAGTGTTCTTGAATCATTTCATATAGAAATGAAGAACATTTGAAGCACAAGTAAATTAGAACCAATGTTCTGAAACTGTTCTGAGATCAATTACTAGAACTGTCAGTGAAACTGACTAGGGCCCCGGCAGTGCCATCAGAGGAGTTGGATTTTTTTCAAAGGGCTATTACTCTTAGAGTATTGTAGCTAGAGTTACGTCGGTTGCCATGTAATTGTGTAATGATATTGTGACCATATATCTTAAGTTTGAAGTTGATGCATTTGACTGTTTGTAAGTTATGAATTAAAAACAAAAGGGTATTACTATATGGCAACTGTCAATAACTTCAGCTTCAGTTTGTAAACATGAAAAATGTTGATGGATAGACGGGCAGATGGACAGACGGACGGACGGACGGACAGACGGACAGACAGGGCATTACTATACGGCACACTGTCACATTATGGTTAATATTTCTGCTAAGTAATATTTAAATCCATCCAGGTATAAGAAAGTTATAGATTGGACACAATAAAAAAGACGCTTTTTTGACCTGTTATCTCTAAGTATGACCTTGACCTTTGAGGTACGGCTGTGGATCTTGCGTGTGACACTTCGTCACATTATGGTTAACATTTCTGCCAAGTAATATTTAAATCCATCCAGGAATAATAACAAAGTTATTAATTGGACACAGGAAAGACCCTTTTTTGACCTTTAACCTCTAAGTATGACCTTGACCTTTGAGGTACGGACCTGAGTCTTGCGCGCAACACTCCATCACATTATGGTTAACATTTCTGCCAAGTAATATTTAAATCCATCCAGGAATAAGAAAGTTATGGAGGATAAAAAAATTTGTGGACGGACGTTCTCACGGATGTATACTTATGTGGCTATTTTTGGCAGGATTGATACTTAAGTGGCTACTTTTAGCCACAGAAAAGAAGTATTTTCGGTGTCTAACGGAATAAATCCCATAGACTTACACTGATTCTGTCCATTTACATAGCCACCTAACTATACATTTGTTGGTGCGGACAGACGGACAGACGGACAGACAGACAGACGGACGGACAGAGTGATTACTATAGGGCACCCACACTTTCAGTGGAATAAGAAAGTTATGGAGGATAAAAAAAATTGTGGACGGACAGACGGACAGACGGACGGACAGACAGACAGACGGACGGACAGAGTGATTACTATAGGGCACCCACACTTTCAGTGCGGGGCCCTAATAAAACAAATGAAGAATATTTTAAGAACACTTTTGACATAAATGAGAAAAGATGTTGTTAAACTGTTCTTGAAAAACATTTTAGGATATATGAAGAACATTTTAACCCTAATTACCTGCTGAAGAATTAATTTAGCCACACCCATTTCTGACTTTGAAACCAATCAGTTTATTTGATGCAATTTAGTCCTGAAAATTCAGAAACTGACTGTCAAACAGTGTAGATCCTGATCAGATGGCTTCTTCAGAAATCACCTGATCTTGATCTGCACTGTTTGCAAATGTAGGGGTTGTCATGAAGAACAGCAAAGAGAAATAACATTTTCTGGAAAAATATGCTTTAAATTATTATGAGCTTGATTTTGTTCTGTACGGTCCAAATTAAACTTGAATATTTTGTGACGGTAATTTCCAATTTCTGGGAATGAATACATTTCTAAGAGAGGGAATAAAACTATACAGTTTAAATCACAGTCCAGGACTATTTCTTTGACCTACACTCAGAGACCATCAACCCACCAGTACTCTCAGTGCTTTGACTTTCCTACAAAACCAATCCTGTCAGCTTTGAAGTACCCAAGCTATTGGTATTCTGAAACTGCCAAATGTCTGACAATTTGTCTTGAAGAAACAAGTTTTCTTAGATTAAAATTCCGAAATCAAATCAGTCACAGATTAAACTAGCTGGAACAATTTATTGTGACAGACCTTTTACCAATTTTCTACAAAATGGAATTATACTTGCCTCGTATGTAAAGGTCATTTTGGAGACGTTGCTTCCAATTTTGTGGGACTTTTACCCGGCATTGAGATGAAATGACATCTCAAGCCCTGTCACCCAATGAAACCAATAGTGTTTATTAGCATGGGCAGTCCGCCTCGCACCGCGGTTCCTGGACAGGCTTAAATCCTCTAAGCAGTTTACCAGTACTAGTGTGCAGGCCGAATGCAGCTCTGCGTGGAAGCATCATGCAGCCCATATATTTCTTCAAGCCCCTATGGGCGGGGGCACTTCCTCTGGTCAGAGACCACCTTTGGGACTGTTCAAAAGTGGTCTTAAAGACCACTTTTGAACAGTCCCAAAGGTGGTCTTAATACAGGAATTTTACTGTATATACTGTAAAAAATTCTAAAAATTTGGACACATTAAGGATTTGCTGTAATTTTCCTAAAATTTTGACAAATTTGTTTCACAATCCTGCAGGATACCGAAAGGTGCAGACAGAATGGCAAACAGCATAGACCCTGATCAGACTGCTCCTGCAGGAGCAGTCTGATCAGGGCCTGCGCTGTTTTCTTTGGCCTATCTGTCCCAATACTTAGGATCAGTATGGTATAGAAGAGTCGAATGCAAACATTTAAGGCCGGCCTCGGTAGCTCAGTCGGGTGGGCGTCTGACTGGTGATCAGGAGGATGTGGGTTCTTTCGTGGAGATTGATCATGAAATCCTTTCTAAGGTCATTCTCTCACTTCCGCTGATTCTAGAAGGGCAGTTGTCAGTTTCTGGCGAAAGAATGTGCACTGTACTTGTTAACCGCTTACGTATAAGCCTGCCCAGGAAAAGTGTGGATAAGTAAGCCCATAAATGGCCTAAATAGTGTTGACTGGGCCATTAAACTCCAATACAAACAAACAAACATTTTCTTCAGAAGCCATCTGATCTGGTTCAACATTGTTTGAAAAATAAGACATATCTCCAGGGCACAGCTGGACAAGGGTTAAAGGTCTTAGGCAAAGCTACCGTAAGTGGGGGGCATTGCTGAATAAAGCTTTGGACCTATAATACAATAAAAACAAAATCCATCTTATGGTTTGGAAAAATTTAGCTCTTAAAAATTTCTTAGCGTGTGACCTTGATCTTGAGGTCATGGGCATGGGCGAGGGTATTGCTGAATGAAACTTTGGGCCTGTTATCTATCACTATACTAAATCAGTGTGTGTTTGAGTTTTAAGATTTCTGTCCAACCAACAACTAAGGTCATATGGAGACAAGATCTCAATTTAAAGGAACATCCAATGATCTTGAGATCATGGGCTTGGAATTAGTCCCATGACCCCTGGTTTGCAAAACGCGCATAACTTATATATTCACTACACCACAGAGGCTTTGTTCTATCATCTAAGCCTTCAGGTTTCATTGGCTTGAGATGTCATTTCAACTGGTTGGGTAGAAGTCCCACAAAAGTGGAAGGAACGTCTCCAAAATAACCTAAATAGTGTTGACGGGGACGATTAACCCTTATTCAAACAAACAAACCGAATATAAACCAACTCCATCCTATGGTTTTGAAAATATAAGCTTTTAAAACCTTAAGATTTAGCATTAAAAATTTCTTAACCCTTATCTTGCTGTTCACAACAACCCCTATCTTTGCAAACAATGTAGATCCAGATCAGATGGCTTCTGAAGAAGCCATCTGATCAGGATCTACACTGTTTGGCATTCAGTTTATGAATTTGTAGCAATAAATTACATCAAGTAATTTGATTGGTTGATAGACAGAAATGGGTGTGGCTTAAATGAATATTCAGCAAGAGAAGGGTTAATGCATGTCAAGTTCAAATAAAGTGGGCAACCAAACATGAGGTAATTTCTTCTAATACAAATTCTAGTGGAAAACAACAAGTATTAACAAATGTTGTACTGGAATTCCCAAAATGGGTACCCTGGCAAACAGTGCAAGCCCAGATCAGATGCCGCAGAACATATGGCCTCTGATCAGGGCCTACACTGTTTCTGAAAAGGTAAGCCATTTTCCAAGTAAATTGAAGAAAACACTCATAAATTTCAAAATGGACTCCTGCCATATATAAGGAGGGAGATTCCATGTAGTATAGAAAAGGGTTAATTACCCGGTACCCAATTCCAAACAATTCTCTTCTCTTCTGAACACCAACAATACGGTTACAAAGATTTTGTGGAAATTGATCATGAAATCTTTTGTACGATCATTCTCTCCCTTCCGCTAATTCAACAGTAATTCAACAGCCCCCGCCCAAAGGGGCTTGAAGAAATAGATGGGCTGCATGATGCTTCCACCCAGAGCTGAAACCAACTTGCACACAAGTACTGGTAAAGCAGGCATTTTCCTAGTGCAATATTGGGGCCGGTAATCGACCCCTATTTTTCCCAATTTAGAGACAGATATTCCCAAATTTTATAACAAATTTCCCCATTTCTGATGTAGTGCTACATGTTGATAAAAATTTCAAGAAAATTGAACCATAATTGACAAAGATACAGCTAATTTATATTCCCTACTATAAATATTAGCGAGCTGTTTTTCCCAAACCCAGCGGCCCCTGGACCCCGATTCTGAAGGGTAGGAAAATCCCTGTAAACCGCTTAGAGGATCTAGGCTTGACTAAGCAGAGCGGTGCGAGTCGGCCCGTCCATGCTTATAAACCTTATTGATTTCATTGGGCGACAGGGCTTGAGATGTCATTTCATCTCAATGTGGGGTAAAAGTCCCACAAAATTGGAAGCAACGTCTCCAAAATGACCTTTACAGTGTTGACGGGGATGCTAAACCTCAAATCAACCAACCAACCGCTAATTCAAGAAGGGCAGTTGTCAGTTTCAGGTGAAAGTTTGTGCACTGTACTCACAGGTTAACCGCTTACGTATAAGCCTGACCAGGAATAGTGTGGATAGGTAAACTGATTGGCTCAAAAATGGCTTAAAATAGTGTTGACTGGGCTGTTAAACTCCAATACGAACACCAGTCAAACAAACAAAACTGTTATAGAGAGATTGTGTTGTCAAAAACAATGTCCAAAACTAACCCATATTACACCTTATCATCCCAAAACACTTAAAACAGAAGCATGTAATTGCAAAGGTGTGTTTTCCCTAATAACTCTCCCAAAGCATCTCTCTTTTGGAAGAAATTTGGTTGACATATTTACAAGGCTTGATCAGCTAATCAATACTTTCTCTGACAATTTACTGCTGGAAACAGACAAACTAATTTACCGCCTGTAAAACCTGATAAAAGTGAACTTCACTTTCTGTCTATATAGTCCAACTAATCTGATTAAAGCATGAAGTCCTGCAGACAAAACAAACACCTTAGTGATCCAGATCTCAAACAGTGTATAGATCCTGACCAGAAGCCTGTCTATACTCATGATTAACCCTTTTTGTACCAAATAGAATCTTCCTCCTTATATATAGCAAGAGTCCATTTCAAACTTTACGGGTGTCAGGTTGTCCATTTGGAAAATGACTGGAAGTCTGGATCGAGAAGCCCAGGATGGAACCCACGACCCCTGATTTAGGAGGCAAGTTTGTTTGTTTGTTTGATTTAAGGTTTAACATCCCCGTCAACACTGTGTAGGTCATTTTGGAGACTTTGCTTCCAATTTTGTGGGACTTTTACCCCGACACTAAGATGAAATGACATCTCAAGCCCTGTCGCCCAATGAAACCAAGAGGCTTTATAAGCAGTGACGGTCCGACTCGAACCCCTTTACCTGGGTAGGCTTAGATCCTCTAAGCAATTTACCAGTACTAGTGTGCGGTCGGTTTCAGCTCTGCGTGGAAGCATCATGCAGCCCATCTATTTCTTCAAGCCCCGATGGGCATGGGCCGTTTTATGAGGCAAGTACCCGTAAGCTAATCCACTGGGAACACCAATGAAACTTCTAGTGGCCGATGATCATGATCTGGATCTACACTACACCCATTGTATGTGTCAAGTCCAGGTTTTTATCATATAACGTCGCGTCTGAGAATGTAATAATGCCATGTAGTAAATTCGATAATCCACTAGAGGATTCAATATGCAAATTAGTTAGAAGCGCTCCGTAATGTTACATGTACTACGTCATTGATGACGTCGTGTTTACTAATGGCGGATTATTGATATTTTTGCGCAAAAACTGTGAATCAAATGCGTTTTAAATGTCATATGATAAAAAGAATCTTGCATTCATGCTCATGTATTACTGAATTAATTAAACTCGGCAAAGCCTCGCATTTTATCCCTTTTCCTCAACTCATTTAATAAATTCAATAATACAATGAGCACTCATGTAAGATCCTCTATTACAGATTACCCTCTTTATACAGCACTCAGACAAGAACAGCACGGCTGTAAGTAAAGGTTACCGGGCCCTGATCAGATACGCAGATAATGCAGCAATCAAAATTTAAGTTTCTTACTTGAAGGTTGAGTTCTCTGACCCAAGGGGCACAACTGAAGACTAATGCGAGATTTGCAGAGCATACCTACATGTCTGGGGACTGGTTAAATTGGTGAAGCAGCTCATTTTACGATGAATAAAAGATGAAACCAAATACGGTACTCTCCTAGAATTTCATAGAAATAATGAAGCTGGATATTATTCCTGGTATTTTATTCCCTACAGAATTTATGCAATACAACCAGTTATGGATGCAGAAAAAAAAAACATTTATAACTGAGTCGCTTTATCTGAAAATATGGTTCCTTAACACTTTAGACTAGTAGAGATGCCTAGCATCAAAAAAAGGTCTCAGAAATTTTTAGTGTCGAAAGGTAGGCAATCTTCTATTTTTAATTATTTTTGTTTTTATGAAGAGTGTAAATTTTTTAAAAACAAGATGTGTTTGTGAAACACTGATGCCCCTGGACAGTGCCTGTGAAATAACCGAAAGCCTTATAAACAAACCAAAAGGTATGGCTGATGTTCTAAAGGTTTTAAAAAGTAGGTCAAGGTCACAAGGTCAAAAATTATTGTACCACTGGAAAAGCATGTGACAAGGAATGCTCATGTGATATATGAAAGCCCAATCACTTACAAATCGAAAGTTATGGTCAATGACAAAGTTTTTAAAAAATAGGTCAAATATCAAGGTCAAAAATTATGGTTCCATTGGAAAGGTCTTGTCACAAGGAATGCACATGTTTGTTTGTTTGTTTTGAGGTTTAACGTCCCCTTCAACACTGTATAGGTCATTTTGGAGATGTTGCTTCCAATTTTGTAGGACTTTTACCCGACATTGAGATGAAATGACATCTCAAGCCCTGTCGCCCAATGAAACCAAAAGGCTTTATAAGCATGGACGGTCCGACTCGCACAGCTTTGCTTGAGCAGGCTTCTCTAAGTGGTTTACCAGTACTTGTGTGGGGTCGGTTTCAGCTCTTGTGGAAGCATCATGCAGCCCATCTATTTCTTCAAGCCCTGATGAGTGGGGGCCAAGGAATGCACGTGAAATATGAAAGCCCTTTCACTTACCAATCGAGAGTTATGGCCAATGTTAACGTTTTTAAATAGTTGATCAAATGTCATGGTCAAGGTCAAAAGTTCAAAATTATGGTATCACCGGAAAGCTCTGTGAAAAAGAATGCACATGTGAAATATGAAAGCCCTATCTCTAACCGATCATAAGTTATGACCAATGTTAAGGTTTTGAGAAAGTAGGTCAAATGTCAAGGTCAAGAGGTGAGAAGTTATGGTACCACTGGAAAGGACTGGTGACAGGGAATGCACATGTGAAATATGAAAGTCGTGTCACTAACCATTCAAAGGTTATAGGCAATGTTAACGTTTTTAAAAAGTAGGTCAAATGTCAAGATCAAGGTCAAAAATTATGGTACCACTGGAATAGTCTTGTGACAGGGAACGCCCATGCAACAGATGAAAGCCCTATCTCTAACTAATCAAATTATTGCCAATGTTAAATTTTTTTTAGAAACAGGTCAAACATCAAGGTCAAGGTCACGAGGTCAAATATTATGGTACCACTGGAAAGGTCTTGTGACAAGGAATGCACATGTGAAATATGAAAGTCCTATCAGTTACCAATCGAAAGTTATGCCCAATATTAAGTAGGCAGACTTGACTCGCACTTGTCAAATGGCTTTATAATATCATATAAATAAATAATAAATGGTCATTTTTCTACTTAATAATATAAAACATGGTTTCAACTTTGGACCCTGACTACAGTGTTATAAAAAGATTGTGGTGTAGTTATTGCACCTTATGGTGTGGGTTTTTTTTTCACACAAGACCATAATTATGCAGCCCCTTGAGAGTTCCATCAGCCAAACACAGGGTGACAAGACTTAGATATCACCAACAATTTGTGGTAATTTCTTTTAATGGACAGAATTACAGCAAACCAGACTAAGAAATAATTCATACACTAGATACTGTAATGATCATAAGTATTGGGACAGATGTGGGCCTAAGCAAACAGTGCAGACCCAGATCAGACTGCTCCTTTAGGAGCAGTCTGATCAGGGTCTATACTGTTTGCCATTTAGTCTGGTTTAAACAAAACAAATATCAAATTATAATCACACATACAGTCCGACCTGTATTAAGCAAGCACCTAAAGGGCAACAAAAACATGCTTGTTTAAGACAGGTGCTTCCTTAATACAGGTGAAATTTAATACATTTGCCTTTTTCGGGAACAGAATGCCTGCTTGCTTAAGAAAGGTTGCTTGCTTAATAGAGGTGGCCACTAAGACAGGTTTTACTGTACACGGTTCATGGGATCTGACTGTATAAGTGTCATCTCCCAAATCTCTGCACCAGAAGTTTTAAGCCAAACCTCCAACATCTTCAGCGGAATGACAGGGCAATGATCAGACAGATCTGCAATGTCAAGCCACAAGACGCAGTCACCATCAGGTCCAGTGAGTTACTTGAGGGTCTTGGCATTGAGGACCTGGACCTCAGCCTGAAAGAGAGAACGCTCCGCTGGTATGGACATGTGGAACGCTCCAGCGGTGCAGTCAAGACTGCCTGTGACATACAGGTAGGTGGAAAGCTGGGGCCTGGAAGGCCCAAGATGACCTGGAAGCAGCTGACAGAAATGGAAGCACTCTGCTATCGATCCTCATGATAGACAAGCCTGGAGATCTGGTGTAAGATCTGCCATGTGTGCAGCAACCCAGCTACCTGGAAGGGGGCCCACTAATGTGAATGTTGCCCCTGTACCGGTACATTAATCAAAAATCTGTTGATGATGATGATGATGATAAGTTTTGGACTCCTTGCTGGATCATCAAACAAATTTGCTAAAGTTTAGGAGAATTACAGCAGCAAGTCCTCTATTAAGGCGTCAGAATTTTTAGTATTTTTACGGTACTCCCAAACCAAGTAATAAAGAACAGTACTCACAGAATCTGGTAATAAACTTAAGGATAAAAATGTCTATTTCCATACCTTAAAAATCCATAAAAATTCAGGACTTGCTGTAAGTCTCCTTGAAAGCAAATATATTTGTTCCCTGGTCCTGCAAGGTCACCAAGGAGTCCAAGAGGAGCAAATTGATTAGTTTATACTAATTTATTTTAGTTTGATTGCGATGGAAGCTTCAAGCTTATTTAATCGCTCTCGAACACTCATTCCGGATGTTTTCACGCGCGCTAGAGACAGGCAGTGACATGACGTGTCTTGCCCAAGGACACACCTCGATACCGAGTGCCGGATTCGAACGCACAACCTCTCGATCGTGAGTCAAACGCTTTAACCACTGCACTATCGAGGCTGACACAAATTGATTGGCAAACGGTGTTTGTTTGTTTGAGGTTTAACGTCCCCATCACCTTTACAGTGTTGACGGGGACATTAAACCTCAAATCAAACAAACAACAAACTGACAGACAAAAAGCAGACAATAACTGTTGTGACAGGCATCTTAACAGAGTCCAACCACATAATAGAAATATATAAATCCAAACTTCATACAATCATGTACACAAACCACAATAATGTATACCAATTATGTGTAAATGAAGCCTGATTAGCCTTTATAATGTGAAACTGCAGCAATTTAGATAAAACCACACCCTCTAAACCCTTTTTGTACCAAATGGAATCTTCCTCCTCATAATAGCAGCAGTTCATTTCAAAATTTTGGGGTGTCAGGTTTAATTTCATGAAAATTTATTTGGAAAATGTCTGAACTTTTAGCAAACAGTGGAGGCCCTGATGCGGCGTCTGATCTGGGCTTGCACTGTTTGCCAGGGTACCAGTTTTGGGGTTTCTGGTACTAAATGGGTAAACAAATTCGCTTGGTACATGTATTCACACTAGTTGAAACTGTGTTTCTGCTAATACCGTAAACATTCTAATTAATGCCCTGGGCATTTATTTAACCCTTCTCTTGCTGAATATTCATTTAAGCCACACCCATTTCTGTCTATCAGCCAATCAAATTACTTGATGTAAGTTATTGCTACAAATGCATAAACTGAATGCCAAACAGTGTAGATCCTGATCTGGATCTACACTGTTTGCAAAGATATGGGTTGTCATGAACAGAAAGATAAAGGTTAAGAATCATGTCCAATTTGAGAGAAGGGGGTGGGTGCTTATTGGAGGCTGCATTTTCATGGGGATTGTCAGAGACATTTTTTCTTCAAGAACTCCCTTCTTGTCCGTAGAATCAACAAATATCATACGAGGTGTCATGGGTTATTATAAATTGTTGAAACTAGGTTTATATCCAAATTGATCACAATATTTTATGCTCAACATGCTTTAAAATAAACAGTCTACAATCTAACATATTTTGTTTTCTTTCCACTAAACATCTATGTATGTAGCCGAGGCTATTTTTGTGGCAGTTTTGATTTTGTTTTGTTTGTTTGATTTGAGGTTTAACGTCCCCGTCAACACTGTAAAGGTCATTTTGGAGACTCTGCTTCCAATTTTGTGGGACTTTTACCCAACATTGAGATGAAATGACATCTCCTGCTGCCCAATGAAACAAATAAGGTTTATAAGCATGGACAGTCAGACTCGCACCGCTTTGCCTGGGCAGGCTTGGATACTCTAAGCGGTTTCACAGTTCTTGTCTGTGGGTCGGTTTCAGCTCTGCGTGGAAGCATCATGCAGCCCATCTATTTCTTCAAGTCACGACGGGTGAGGGCCGACAGTTTTGATAACAGACAAACAGAAACAAACTGACTGTGTAAGGTAGGATACCATACTGGGTTTCCTTTTCCTTTTTTTTGTGTGTGTTTTTTTTTTGTTGTTGTTGTTGTTTTTTGTTGTTTTTTTTGTAATGGGGGGGGGGGGGGGGGTGGGGATTAACCCATTTAGTACCAGAAACCCCAAAATGGGTACCGTGGCAAATAGTGCAGGCCCAGATCAGACGCCGTGTTGCTGCGGCGTCTGATCAGGGCCTACACTGTTTACAAAAAGTTAAGCCATTTTCCAAATCAGTTTTGAAGAAAACACAACCTGTAACCCCTAAAGTTTGCTATATCTAAGGAGGAAGATTCCATTTGGTACAAAAAGGGTTAATAGAGGTACCAGCTTTCTGAGAAGTGGACCAAAAATGTGACTTTTTTGAGCTGACATTGGGGGGATGGGCATTTACTAGAACAAGGGCATATTAGTTATAATTTTTATGGTATTGAATGATAGCTTGCACATAAATACAACAGGGGCCAGTTGTTCAAAGCATCGTTAGCTTAACAAGCTCGTTAGTGGTCATATTGTTAACTGTTCTAGTAAGTACAATATCATAAATTTAGGTATTTTTGCTGAAAAAATGTGAGCAGCTTTTGCGTCCGCAAAAGCTGCTCACATTTTTTCAGCAAAAATTTCAGCATATTTGCCATATTTAATGATCAAAGTTTTAGCGATACTTTAACTAACGACGTCGTTAGTTTTGAACAACTGGCCCCAGGTGTCCATTTACAAATTTTAGGGTGTCAGGTTCTGATCTTTCAGGAATTTATTTCGAATTTGACTAACTTTCTACGAACAGTCACAGAAGACCCTACCGGTAATCTGTGTTGATTGATAAACAATCAACCCAAAAAATAAACAAAGCCCCAAATATGTTCTAGAAATTGAAGTTTGTCATTTAGCAGATAAAGCACCAATGATTTCCTTAACCTGGATTAGCCTCAAGGTGTGCTTACCGTATTTACCCTAAATATTTGGACAACTTAACTCCTTACCATACTTGTTCTAAAGACCGGCCCCGATAGCTCACTTGGTAGAGTGTCCGCTCCGGGGAAATGGGAGGTCACGGGTTAGATCCCGGGCCGGGACATACCAAAGTCGATAAAAAAGATACTAGCTGCTCCTCGCTTGGCACTCAGTTTTACGGGGTAGAGCTAGGACTGGTCGACCCAGTGTCAGGATAATGTGACTGGGTGTGGTATCATGTAATGTGTCTGGGACATGATACTTCAGTGAGGCAGCACTAAAAAATTTTAAAGTGAGCATTGAGCTCCCTGTCGCAACCAGACACCGTCGTGATAAGACTGAAAAATTGTTGTAAGCCATGTTAAACCCGAATTCACACACACACACACTTGTTCTAAAATGTGAATAAGTACAATTTACTGCACAATGTTGTGCCTTAACCCTTTACCACTCAGATACGTGTTTTTACGTGTCTGCACCCCCCCCCCATTTTAAGCCCCAGAAGCACCTGAAATCTGCATTTCTACCCCTGGATAGTTATGTTTGCTTTAGGATTTGTTGGGCAAAAAAGTGACCTGTTTTTTCGCGCGCCTCCCCACTAAAAATATTCTAGGGGGGGACTGAAGGGGGACAACGCCCCCCTC
Organism: Lucinisca nassula; assembly: GCA_963580285.1. NCBI lineage: Eukaryota > Metazoa > Mollusca > Bivalvia > Lucinida > Lucinidae > Lucinisca > Lucinisca nassula. The sequence goes on along the minus strand of OY757027.1, from coordinate 3,577,886 downwards.
ACATCCCGAAAAATTGTGGGTTTATGGCCCAACCGGCCGCTAAAATTTATATCTGAGGGTGTCTTGGGTCAAAAATGCCTGAAAATTGATGCTGATAAAACATGCTGCAAACAGTGAAAATGACCAGTGCCAAACACCTTAATTGTTGCCTTGACAGCTGTGTGAAGATTAAAATGTGGTCAAAAATTCATGTGAAAACACACTTTTTGCCAACTTTGAGATGCCCCCTCTTTACCATGACAACAATGATCAAATCATGAAAGGTTTCATTTATAAGGCTACTGCCCAATGAACATTCATGCCGAGTTTGGTGTAAAACAGACCATCCATTATGAAACAATGGCTAGTTGAAGTTGCTGTCAGGTGCAACACTGTGAAAATCAGCAAAATTCACAAAATCCCTGAGTGGTAAAGGGTTAATGAAGAAAATCCCAACTGACAAAAATAATGTTTTTTCATCATATTATTGCAAGAAACAATATTTCAGATAAAATGAATGCATTTTAGGCTAAAATTCAGTATGTTCCCAGATTTCAGTTAACCCTTTACCACTCAGATACGTGTTTTTACGTGTCTGCACCCCCCCCCATTTTAAGCCCCAGAAGCACCTGAAATCTGCATTTCTACCCCTGGATAGTTATGTTTGCTTTAGGATTTGTTGGGCAAAAAAGTGACCTGTTTTTTCGCGCGCCTCCCCACTAAAAATATTCTAGGGGGGGATAGAAGGGGGACAACGCCCCCCTCACATCCCGAAAAATTTTGGGTTTATGGCCCAACCGGCCGCTAAAATTTATATCTGAGGGTGTCTTGGGTCAAAAATGCCTGAAAACTGATGCTGATAAAACATGCTGCAAACAGTGAAAATGACCAGTGCCAAACACCTTAATTGTTGCCTTGACAGCTGTGTGAAGATTAAAATGTGGTCAAAAATTCATGTGAAAACACACTTTTTGCCAACTTTGAGATGCCCCCTCTTTACCATGACAACAATGATCAAATCATGAAAGGTTGCATTTATAAGGCTACTGCCCAATGAACATTCATGCGGAGTTTGGTGTAAAACAGACCATCCATTATGAAACAATGGCTAGTTGAAGTTGCTGTCAGGTGCAACACTGTGAAAATCAGCAAAATTCACAAAATCCCTGAGTGGTAAAGGGTTAATGAAGAAAATCCCAACTGACAAAAATAATATTTTTTTCATTATATTATTACAAGAAACAATATTTCAGATAAAATGAATGCATTTTAGGCTAAAATTCAGTATGTTCCCAGATTTCAGTTAACCCTTTACCACTCAGATACGTGTTTTTACGTGTCTGCACCCCCCCATTTTAAGCCCCAGAAGCACCTGAAATCTGCATTTCTACCCCTGGATAGTTATGTTTGCTTTAGGATTTGTTGGGCAAAAAAGTGACCTGTTTTTTCCCGCGCCTCACCACTAAAAATATTCTAGGGGGGGATAGAAGGGGGACAACGCCCCCCTCACATTCCGAAAAATTTTGGGTTTATGGCCCAACCGGCCGCTAAAATTTATATCTGAGGGTGTCTTGGGTCAAAAATGCCTGAAAATTGATGCTGATAAATTATGCTGCAAACAGTGAAAATGACCAGTGCCAAACACTAGGGCTGACTATCGATGCCAATTTTGACTATCGTGATAGTATTGCTATCGTGGAAACTACTATCACGATACTATCACTATCGTGGCATACTATCACGATACTATCGTGATACTATCGGGAACACTTATAAATGATTCATAGATGTTATATCACTCACATAAAATGGCTAAGAGTGACAGAACGAGTTAGGAAAATTCCAATGGCCTAAAATTGTATGTTTATTGTGTGTTTCAATATCAGCATCCATTCCCTCGGGGCTATTCCAGAAAAAACATCATGGGGAGACGGCTCTTTATATATATCCCCACCACCGCCTAAAATAGTTTGCTGCTTCCAGTATATATGCCTGTAAGTGATGGTTATCATAGCTTTAATACCTTTGCAGTGTTTGAGATTGTCTGCTTGTGAAAACTGACACATGCTGATCGTTCTTCGATCCTTTGATGTTTGCCGCCTGTGTTAAATTAATCTGTGGATTCAGTTAATTAGGTAACCCGATTATTACATAGTATTGCGTAATCACAGCACGCTATTTTAGCACCTCTTTAAGGGCGACATGAATCTAACAAACTGCATTAAAACTTGAACTTACATATTTTTTTATTTGAAGTTAGCATTAAAAGCTAGACTATCAAAATAGAAGTAAAGTAATTATCAAGTCGGTTTTTTCATTTAGCAATATGTACAGGGCTTGACCTAGGCTCTTTGACTCTGTGGACATTTAGTCCTTGCACAAAAGACAGCTAAGACAAGCAGCAATAATAAAACAAAGTTTTCATGTAATGAAATTTGGCCGTTTCGACATGTTATTTTTTCTGGAATATCCCTCTATTATAATACAAAGACAACCAAAAATAGAATCAGAAAGACCCACGAAAAATAAAAACGCCAATTTGTCCCAGGTTGTCCAGTATCCACCATCAAAACGTCCAGAATCACCTTAAGAAAGTACTTGATAGACGGAGACCTAAGGCCTCGCGCTGCACGTTTTTTCCCCCTACAGGATGACGACAGGAAAATAAAACTTTGTCTGCTTAAATATTCCCCCAAGAATTCAATCCCAATCGGTCAGGCCAGCCGACTGATGACATCATCATTGATGCATTTGTGCATACTTGCCGACTTATCTGAGTCTATCATGTACTCGCATGCACATTCTGTGCATTTTTCGAGAAATGCATTTCTAATGAGACCACAAAAGTGCGGTTTAATAGTCTGGTCCTTATGCGCAAAAAGAGTCACATATACAACAAGTTAAACTGCATTATACTGTCATTTATTACGCATTTATTTACCTATATGAATAAGTCGGCACACAGCAAAAACAAATATTTCTTCATACAAAAGATCAGCTTGTGCATCTTGCAAATGTCTTCGAAACTGAACAGGGAAATGGCGTTTGTCCCAGAAGTTATACTACGCAAGGATAGTACAAACAGCAAACATTTATATATGACTGCGCAGGCTGATCTGAGCCTTCACATGTCGCACAGGTTTCACTGTCATGTTTTCAAAAAGTTGCATGCAACAAACGCGTGATCAAACTATCATTGACGTTTTGTTATTGAAAAACGCGGGAAAATTTCTGACTGCCTCAACTGCACGTGCAAAAATGACGGCGGGAAATTCATCGCCGCGAGAAATTCACCACACGGCAAAAAACTATGATACACATGTGCGACCAGCGAAGACTCAGATCATCATGCACATATGTGAAGGCTTATCAGTCTGTCCTGATTACAGCTGAATGGATTTCCTAAGCAAAAATACTTGCGTAATTACACAACAGTACAGGTATATTTTCAAAGTATATTCAAGAAAAATACAAAAACAATCGAAACTATCGATAGTTGAGTGAACTATCGGCGATAGCTATCGATAGTCCAAAGTACTATCGATGCATTGCTATCGAGGCAGTCCCTATCGCGATGCATCGAACTATCGATGCATCGTTACACCCCTACCAAACACCTTAATTGTTGCCTTGACAGCTGTGTGAAGATTAAAATGTGGTCAAAAATTCATGTGAAAACACACTTTTTGCCAACTTTGAGATGCCCCCTCTTTACCATGACAACAATGATCAAATCATGAAAGGTTGCATTTATAAGGCTACTGCCCAATGAACATTCATGCGGAGTTTGGTGTAAAACAGACCATCCATTATGAAACAATGGCTAGTTGAAGTTGCTGTCAGGTGCAACACTGTGAAAATCAGCAAAATTCACAAAATCCCTGAGTGGTAAAGGGTTAAGATAGCTGTATGAGTGGCAACCAGTGTCGACCCTGAGGAGATGCTGCATCCTGTGGCAATGCTGCTTCCTGCGGCATCTCATCTGGGTATCATCCCAAAAACACGCCTATATAATTTTGAACCCCTCCAACCCCACTTTTATATCGTAAAACTGGGGTTTACAGGGGTGTGCGTGTGAATTCGGGTTTAACATCGCTTTCAACAATTTTTCAGTCATATCACGATGGTGTCTGGTTGCGACAGGGAGCTCAATACTCACTTTCATAGTGCTGCCTCACCGAAGTATCATGTTCCAGACACATTACATGATACCACACCCAGTCACATTATCCTGACACTGGGTCGACCAGTCCTAGCTCTACCCCGTAAATCTGAGTGCCAAACGAGGAGCAGCTAGTACCATTTTTAACGACTTTGGTATGTCGCGGCCTGGGATCGAACCCGTGACCTCCCGTTCCCCGGAGCGGACACTCTACCAACTGAGCTATCGGGGCCGGTAGGGTTTACAGGGGTAAACCTTATTTTTCTGCTCTAAAATATAGATTGTGGGTACTAATTAGAACCGCCTAGATTGTGGGTACTCATTAGAATCGCCTCAATGAGGCGGTTCTAACAAGTACCCACAGTTCTAACAAGTACCCACAATCTATATTTTGAGCAGAAATAAGAACAAGAGGGCCCAGAGGGCCCTGGTTCGCTCACCTGTGTGTCACTGTCTCGAGAACATTCTATTTTTAGCTCTTGTGGCCATCTTGTTCATCAGCAGTGATTTTAGCTTATTTGGTAGGGAGTAACCTAGGCAACATTCCTGGGAACTTTGAATCAAATTGACGTTAGGGTTTAGGGAGAGTTTCCGTTTGATTCAAATTTACAATATTTTTCTATTTTTACCTCCGGTGGCCATTTTGTTCATCCGAGTGGGATTGTTTTAGCCTTTTTGGTAGAGGATCATCTAAGCAACATTGTCACAAGGAACCTACATGCTAAATATGAAGGCTGTATCTCAAATGCTTTAAAAGTTATGACAAAGTAGGTCAAAAATCAAGGTCATGGGTCAAAAGTTTTGAATGGTTGAGAAAACATCGTCACAAGGAACATGCATGCCAAATATGAAGTCTACTTTTTGACCCAACATGACCCATATTTGAACTTGACTGAGATATTGTCAAGATGATCATTCTGGGCAAGTTTGATGATGATCGGACCAAAACTGTGGCCTCTAGTGTGTTCACAAGCTTTTTCTATGATTTGACCTACTGATCTACTTTTTGACCCGACATGACCTGACTGAGATATTGTCAAGACAAAAACTGTGGCCTCTAGTGTGTTCACAAGGTTTTTCTCTGAACTGACCTACTGACCTACTTTTTGACCCTACATGACCCATATTCAAACTTAACCAAGAAATTGTCAAGATAATCATTCTGCACAAGTTTCATGATGATCAGACCAAAACTGTGGCCTCTAGTGTATTCAAAAGGTTTTTCTATGATTTGACCTACTGACCTACTTTGTGAACCGACAAAACCCATATTCGAACTTGACAGAGATATTGTCAAAATGATCATTCTGGGCAAGCTTGATGATGATCGGACCAAAACTGTGGCCTCTAGTGTGTTCATGAGGTATTTCTATGATTTGACCTACTGACCTACTTTTTGACCCAACATCACCCGTATTCAAACTTGACGAGATATTGTCAAGATGATCATTCTGGGCAAGATGGATAATGATTGGACCAAAACTGCGGCTTCTAGTGTATTCACAAGGTTTTTGTATGATTTGACCTACTGACCTACTTTTTGACCCGTCATGACTCATATTCGAACGTGACCAAGATATTATCAAGGTGATCATTCTGAGCAAGTTTGATGATGATTGGACATAAATTGTGGCCTCTAGTGTGTTCAGAAGGTTTTTCTATGATTTGACCTACTGACCTACTTTTTGACCCGGCAACACCCATATTCGACCTTGACTGAGATATTGTCGAGATGATCATTCTGGACAAGTTTGATGATGATAGGACTAAAACTGTGGCCTCTCTTGTCTTCACAAGGTTTTTTTCTGATTTGACCTACTGACCTACTTTTTGACCCGAACTGACCCATATTCGAACTTGACCGAGATTTTGTGGTGATACAAATTGTGTGCAAGTTTAGTTAAAATCAAATCATAAATGAAACATCTATCCTGCAGACAAGACCAAAATAGGCAATTTTTGCCCTTTCAGGGGCCGTAACTCCGTAACACATGATGGGATATGGCTAGTTCAAGAAAGGAACCCAGATCTCATGATGGTACAAGTTGTGCGCAAGTCTGATTAAAATCAAATCATAAATGAAGATGCTATCGTGCGGACAAGACCAAAATAGGCAATTTTTGCCCTTTCAGGGGCCGTAACTCCGTAACACATGATGGGATATGGCTGGTTCAAGAAAGGATCCTAGATCTCATGGTGGTACAAGTTGTGTGCAAGTCTGGTTAAAATCAAATCATAAATGAAGATGCTATCGTGCGGACAAGAAATTGTTTACGCACGGACGCACTGACGACGGACAAAATGTGATCACAAAAGCTCACCTTGTCAGTACGTGACAGGTGAGCTGAAAATATCATCTTTTTAAAATGTTCATTTTTTCTGGGATAAACTGGTTACAATTTGTATTTGTATAGGCATGATCTGGGTATAAACTGTTTGCTCAGGCCTGTCTGAGTAACTTACGGTAAATACTAAATATGGTACCTTCCACTGACGTTGCTAAATGTACATGCAGTAGTACTATATATCCTTCTTTCACTTTTCAATCATCTCCTTGTACTGTACAGCATGTGGCTGAAAATCAAAATACCGCTATTTTAAGTGAGTGAGTCAGTGAGTTTTACATCTCACCAAAAGCTAAGGTCATACGGAGACGGACCTCATTTAAAACTAAGGCTGCCACGATTAATCTGATAATTGATTGAGCGATAAATTCTAGAAATAGGATTATCGCTACTGATTTTTTGTAATAGATTATTTTATTCAGAAGTATTTACTAGCCAAAGATGTTTCCTAAATAGCCAGATGAGTGGCAAACAGTGCAGACCCTGATGAGATGCCACGTTCTGCGGTGTCTCATCTGGGTCTACACTGTTTGCTCAGGCATGTCTGTGCAAAACCTTATAGTGAAGTATAACATATGGTAAGAGTCATGTTCAGACAGAAAGCCGCAGACAGGTAAAATTATAACCAAATCTCCAGTGATTACTAACAATGACAAGACTGATTATCAGTTAGCATTTCAGCACCGATTAGCCAGCCCATTTAAAAACTCATCCTAAAGTCTGGAGAAGCCCAGGATCTATCCTGTGACCCCTGGTTTACAAGGTGAGTAGCATAACCACTACACCACGGAGGCTTCTAAACCTCAATTTAAAGACAAAACAATGCCCCCGCCCATAGGGGCTTGAAGAAATATATGGGCTGCATGATGCTTCCAAGCATAGCTGAATCTGGCCTGCACACTAGTACTGGTAAACCGCTTAGAGGATCTAAGCCTGTCCAGGAACCGCGGTGCGAGGCGGACCGTCCATGCTAATAAACCCTATTGGTTTCATTGGGCGACAGGGCTTCAGATTTCATTTCATCTCGATGTCCGGTAAAAGTCCCACAAAATTGGAAGCAACTTCTCCAAAATGACCTTTAAAGTGTTGATGGGGACGTTAAACCTCAAATCAAACAAACAAACGACAAAACAATAGTTTTGTTTGTTTGTATTGGGGTTTAACGCCCATTTAACACTATTTAGGTCATTTTTGAGCTGGTCAGTTTACCTATCCACACTTTTTCTGGCAAGCTTATAATTCTATATAAGCGGTTAACCAATAACCAGTACAGTTCACATTCTTTCGCCAGAAACTGACAACTGCCCTTCTTGAATCAGCAGAAGGGATAGAATGACCGTATAAAAGATTTCATGATCAATGTCAACGAAAGAAAGTTGCCGACCCCAGCAGGTACCGATCCCGCGTCCTCCTGATCACCAGTCAGACGGGCATCCGACTGAGCTACTGAGGCCGGCTTATCTTAACCCTTAAATGCCGTGAAAATGTTGTCTACTTATGTCAATTGCTGAATCTTCTTGCAAACATTTTAAAAACATGTTTTCATACAGGCAAACAGTGTAGACCCAGATAAGACTGCTCCTAGAGGAGCAGTCTGATCTGGGTCCACACTGTTTGCCAAAAAAATATAGTTTTGAAGTAACAGGCAGACGACAATTGTCCTGACTGGTGTCTTATGGGTTAAGAGAGTGAGTGAGTGTTTGAGTTTTACGTCTCACCAAAGCTAAGGTCATACGTAGACGGGACCTCAATTTGAAGACGCATCCGAAAGTCTGGAGAAGCCCGAGATCGATCCTGCGACCCCTGGTTTAAAAGGCGAGTAGCGTAAGCACTACACCATGGCGGCTTCTATGGGTTAACCCTTGTCCTGCTGAGCCCGGATATGCCTTACCTTTCTGAAGAAGCCATCTGATCAGGATCTACATTGTTTGTCATTCAGATTGTGAATTTGTTGCAATGATTTCCATCAAGTAATCTGATTGGTTGATAATCAGTAGTGGGTGTGGCATATTTGAATATTCAACAGGTCAAGGGTTAAGAGAGATATTCAAGAATATCGTAATTATCTAACAGTTGTTTCTTGGAGTAATTAAAAGAAACAATTTTTTGGACCATGTTGCATATCAAATCAAAGCAGATGATCAGCAGACTATTATATAAGTAAAATTTTGACCCTGGGGTCAGATTGGTGTCCTGGGGGGAGGGTCAAAAGGTCAAAATTTCAGTTTTTCAGAACATACATGTAGTCATGTGGCATATCAAATCGAAGGGGATGATTAGTAGAATATAATACAAGTAAACTTTTTTCCCTGGGGTCAGATTTTGGCCCTGGGGGAGAGGTCAGAAGGTCACATGTCAGTCAAATTCAAATGCAAATTTTATACATGTACATGTTGTTATTTGGTACAGTACTTAACCCATGTCGAGAAAGTGTGGGGTTTTGAGATGGCGTGCCATTGACTGCATTTTAGTTTTTTTTTTGTCAACACCATGGTCAAACATGGTCAACCATGGCCATAGACCATGATAGACCATGGTCTACCATGGTATATGACCATGGGTGGCCATTTTAGAAAACATGGTTTTCCATGGTTGTATGACCATGAACTTAGTAACCATGGTAGTCCATATAGTATTTCAATTTCCAAGATAGTTAATAGTCACCTGACCATCATTTACGCCAGGGAAACCTTGTGTCCCACAACGTATGTTTTCGTGCAGAAATAAGAAAAATATCTGTACTTTTAAGATGAAAAAAGGGCTAAGTTAACCCATTTTGTACCGGAAACCCCAAAACGGTTACCCTGGCAAACAGTGCAGGCCCAGATCAGACACCGCAAGATGCGGCGTCTGATCAGGGCCTACACAATTTGCAGAAAGTTCAGCTATTTTCTGAATAAATTTTAAAGATAACAACACAACCTGTCACCCCTATATTCTGAAACGGACTCCTGCCATATTTAAGGAGGAAGATTCCATTTGGTACAAAAAGGGTTAACTAACTCTTATCATGATGGTCACAAAAACCCATATCTTTGCAAACAGTGAAGATCCAGATCAGATGGCTTCTGAGCCATCTGATCAGGATCTATACTGTTTGACATTCAGTTTATGAATTTGTTGGAATAAATTACATCAAGTAATCTGATTGGTTCAAAGTCAGAGATGGATGTGGCTAAACTGAATATTCAGCAAGATAAGGGCTATAATATCAACCATGTCAATAATGTTATTGAGCCACCAATCATCGCTATTGAAGTATTCCAATTTCCTACAATTCTCCCAGATCATGAAAAATGATTTTGCCACACAATTGCTGTCAACACTATACACACTGAAAGCTGATATTTAAGTCCCTTGGAACCAGTGTAATCCGATAACAGCAAAGAGGAGTCTTCTCAATCTTGCACTGTCAATGAGAACAGCTTTGCCAGGAACAAAATCAATAGACAACAAAAATAATTAATCCTTTCATCCCCTGAGCATCTAGAATGGACCATTCCACTCTTATTATATACTTAGCCCTTATCCTGCTGAATAAATCAATTTAGCCACACCCATCTCTGACTATCAACCAACCAAATTACCTTAAAATCTTGAAACTAGGATAAGCTGCAGACTTATTGTAATTCTCCTGAAATTTTAACAAATTTGTTTCACGATCCCGCAAGGAGTCCAAAAGGTGTACACGGAATGGCAAACAGCGTAGACCCTGATCAGACTGCTCCTTCAGGAGCAGTGTGATCTGGATCTGCACTGTTTGCTGAGCCCTTTCTGTCCCAATACTTAGGAACATCAGTGTAATCCTTTTGTCCCTGAACTTCTCATACCTGCCAACTTTTCAAATTTTTCATGGGGGAGATTCTGCGTGTAACGGCATTTTTCGATGGAATAAAGCGCGCTGAATATTTTCCCCAAAATTTCCATGGGGGAGATTTTTTTTTCAAACTAGTAGACACACTCCAGTCCACTAGTACAATCAGAAAAACTGCATGTTTACATTTTATGTATTATGCAATAAATCACTGGTATAATACTTAAGCTTCAATAATTAACAGTATTTGCAATAACTAAAGATTGTCTGAATATATGATCTGTCTGAAATTAGGTTCTTTTACTCAGAAACAGTTTTCATGCAATTGAAATGAGTGCTTAATGTCTGACTATAACAGCCTTTATTTTGCAAAACAATTGTTTTTGAAGTGTTAGAACACTCATTACCAAATAACATAACAATTGTTAGTTGGAGAGATAAAAACTATGATTTTCGTAGTCACGAAAATACGTGACATTGCTCATTCATAGGTAAATATTTACTTTCATTACATCTGGGAGAGATTAAATAATTGTTCAAACATACTTAAATGAAAAGATCAGCAAAGGGCATCCCTGTTCATGCTCATACAGATAGAAAACTGTTGTCAACTTGCATTTGTTTGTCTATCCTTTGGTTAAAAATAGTCAAAACAGCTAAAAATATACTCGGGTTTTTCCATCTCAAAAATAGATAGTGAAGAAATCCAAGATATTCCAAATGACTATCCACAAACAATATGGCTGATAAAAATAAAAAGCGTGAGGAGGTGGAAAAATCGTGATTTTTGCCTTATTTTGGCAACACGATCGTGAGGTCAAAATGCATGGAAAAATCGTGAAACTCACTCCTAATGCGTGAAAGTTGGCAGGTATGACTTCTAGAATGGACACTTACGCTCTTACCCCTGTGAAAAAAGTTCAAGAACTTGAAGTTTGTTCTTGAACTCTTCAAGAACTTCAAGAACTGTTCTTGAACTTATTGAACGTAGTTCGTTGATCTTTTTCAATTGTTGAACTATTGTTCTTGAAGAGATGAACTTCTAGAACCTGGGTTCTTGAAATTGGAAAGTTCTTGAACTTGCATTTTAAATTGTGAAAAAAGTTCAAAAACTTGAAATTTGTTATTGAACTTCAAGAAATTCAAGAACTGTTCTTGAACTTTTTGAACAAAGTCCATGGATCTTTTGTTGGTTCTTGAACTATTGTTCTTGAAGAGATGAAGTTCTAGAACCAGGGTTCTTGATCTTGCAAAGTTCTTGAACTTGCATTCTAGATATCTAAGTACGAAACTTCTATCGTTTAGCTTTACATAACATTTTAATTACTAAACTTTAGTTGTTAAGCTTTACATAAACTGTCCAATCAAAAGCCATGTTATATATAGTACATTCAGATTTCAGAAAGAGTGGGAAAATAGAGCTAAATCAGGATTTTTTATGCATTTTAATGTCTTCAAATAAATTGCATGATGAGATACACTGCACCTTACAAGACATATTTGTTATCTACCACTAAATACAATGAAGCATGCTAAAGTCCGAAAAATATGGACTATTTATTGTGTAAAATAATGTGTCAGGATTTAGAGGTAAAATCATCAATTTTTCTACCAAATTACATGTACTATGCATTATTTTGGAAAACCAAACTGACCTGTAGTTTTTAATAATGCTCATTTGTTTGCTGATATTCATGATTTTCTAGGTTAAACTTTATTATGATTTTCTGTTATTTCACAGCTAAAATGGAAATAATTGTTTAAATGCATGCACATACAAGAAACAATCCCTTCTGGCTGCTCAGGGACCAGGTAGAGATTATGTTACAGATAAGTAGTATAGGAGATTGCCAGTGGTCAGTGTGTCGATTAAACATGTGCACTATGAGCATTGGGACATATTCAGGAAATGGTTCAAGATTTTTTATATGGTTCAAGAACTGTTCTAGAACAAGTTCTTGAACTGTCCATGGCCTCTAAATGGCTGGTTCTAGAACTCCTGTAGTTCATGAACCCCTTCAAAATATTTTTCTTTAAAAGTTTCAATAATTGAAGTTCTCGAAGTGTAAAGAACTAGTTCAAGAACTTCGGAGATCTAGAACCGGTTCAAGAAGTTCTTGAACAGTTCTTGATTTGTTCTTCATAATTTCACAGGGGCTGCACATGCATTATCTAGAACAAATTCTAGAATTGTTCCAGAACAAATTCTAGAATATGTTCTAGAACTTTATTCTAGAACGGCCATTTAATGTTCAAGAACAATTCAAGAACTAGTTCCAGAATTGTTCCAGAATCATTTCTTGAATTCCTCGCAGGGGTATATACAGTGAAATTCTGCTATTAATTAAGACAATATGTAATTCCGCTGTGGGTTTGTCACTTTGAGTCTGGCTCGGGTCACATGTGAGAGGCCAAGTTCTGCTACGGAAGGTCAGGTGGTTTTTCTCCAGGTACTCCAGCTTTCGCCCACCTCTGATTAACGATCGGCTCGATATGAGTGAAATAATCTTGAAAGGGCTGTAAACCCCCCCCCCCCAAAAAAAATAGAACAAGCAATCGATGGCAAGCCATTGCAAATCCCCACACTTTCTCCCCCTGTACCAAATTGGGTTTCATTCTGAATAGCGGTTAAGGAGGAGATAGCGTGATGGACTGACGGACGGAGGCATTAACAATATCCTCGACACTTTCTTTAAAAGCATGGGGATAGAAATATTTAGAGGTCAAAGAGGGCATTTTTTAATGTCTGGTCAACCCTGAGCAAGCTTTTCGGATGGGCTCTTATACACTTTAGAGTCATTATCCTGCTGAATAAATCACTTTACACTTAGCCACACCCATCTCTAACTATCAGCCCAATCAAATTACTTGATATTTATAATTGTATTTGTTCAATTCACAAACTGCATGACAAACAGTGTAGATCCTGATCAGGTGGCTTCTGGCTTAAAGGTCAAGGTCATTCCTAAAGGTCAATGGCCAAAAAAGGGTCTTTTTCTCCTGTCTGGTCGAATTAACTTTTATTCCATGGATGGCTTTCAAATTTTCTTTGCAGAAAAGTTCACCATCATGAGACAATGTGTCACATGTTCAAAACCCAGGTCAGTACATGTACATGTACCTTTAAGGTCAAGGTTGTATTTAGAGGTCAGGGCCTCCATGGCCTAGGAGTTAAGAGGGCTGACTCTTAATCATTAGGTCTCTCACCGCAGTGGGTTTGTCACTTTGAGTCTGGCTCGGGTCACATGTGAGAGGCCAAGTGAAGGTCAGGTGGTTTTTCTCCAGGTACTCCAGTTTTCGCCCACCTCTGATTAACGATCGGCTTGATATGAATGAAATAATCTCGAAAGGGCCATAAAACAAAAAAAAAAAAAAAATAGAACGAGCAATCGATGGCAAGCCATTGCAAATCCCCATGCTTTCTCCCCCTGTGGGCGCAGCCAATTTTAATGTCGCTCTTGCACGCTCTCATTATGTAAGGAAGCAATGTACCAAATTGGGTTTCATTCTGAATAGCGGTTAAGGAGGAGATAGTGTGACGGACAGACGGACAGAGGCATTAACAATATCCCAAACACTTTCTTTAAAAGCGTGGGGATAAAAATATTTAGAGGTCAAAGAGGGCATTTTTTAATGTCTGGTCAATAACTTCGTTATATCTGCATGGATTTGTGAAATTACTTGGAAGAAAATCCAAAATGTTAACCATCATGAGACGAAACAGTGTAGACTCTGATGAGATGCCACAGAAGGTGGTGTCTTGAATTGTCTTATCATTCTGGCTCGGGTGAAAACTGTTTGCTAAGCCATGTCTGTCTGAATACATAAGGTAAATGTGTCATGATTATACAAATTTTACCTTCAATTTCTACCATATACCAGGTACAACAAAGTTACATAATTTCTTTTGTCTCTCAGCTTTTACATCCCTTCTGGGTATGAACAGGTAGACAACACATGTACGGCTGACATGATTAATCGTATAATCGATTAATCGATCAATAAATTCCACAAAAATGATAATTATTTCTGATTTGCTTTTAATCGATTACTTGATACATGTAGGTGCAATTTACTACCCAAAGTTGTGCCTAAAATAGCTGGATGAGTGGCAAACAGTGCAGACGCTGATGAGACGCCGCATTGTGCGGTGTCTCATCTGGGTCTACAATGTTTGCTCAGGCGTGTCTGTTCAAATATACATATGGTAAAGTGCAACATATGGTAAGAGTCAAGCTCAGACAGATAAAATAATGACAAAAACCTTTGTGATTACTAATCGATTATCGATCGCAATGACAGGACTGATAATCGATTATCATTTCAGCTCCGATTAGCCAGACCTAAACACATGCCTGTAAGACTGGGCCACACCATATGAACAATAGTTTGTATTCATCTGTGAAGCACCACTTTACCACATGTTGTGAAACAGATTCTCCTGGCACTACAGTTTTTGCCTAACCCTGATTAACCCTTTTTGTACCAAATGGAATCTTCCTCCTTATATATAGCAGGAGTTCATTTCAAAATTTAGGGATGTCAGGTTGTGTTTCCATCAAAATTTATTTGGAAAATGACTGAACTTTTGGCAAATAGTGGAGGCCTTGATCAGACGCCGCGTTCTGTGGCGTCTGATCTGGGCCTGCAATGTTTGTCAGGGTACCCGTTTTGGGGTTTCTGGTACTAAATGGGTTAACAATCGGCTTGGAATAAGTGAAATAATCTTGAAAGGGCCGTTAAAAAAATCACCACATTAGATTACAAAGTCCATCAAAGACTTTCGGACGAGTCTTTAAACCAAGACCCTGTCTCAGTGTGACCATAGCTGTTGGTGGGACTAAAACTCCAACATGTACTTTCCACCCATTGTTTTATGACCCTTTCAAGATTATTTCATTTATTTAGACGGATTGTTAATCACAACTGAGAGAAAACCAGAATTTAACATCTTGTAAAAATCCTAAAAATTCGGATACCTTACGAACTTGCTATATTTAACATGTTTAAACATGTATCCTAAAGTTTTAACCCTTGTCCTGCTAATCCCGAAAATTGCCTTATCTTTGAAACAATGCAGATCCAGATCAGTTGGCTTCTGACGAAGCCATCTGATCAGGATCTACATTGTTTGTCATTCAGTTTATGAATTTGTTGCAATAATTTGCATCAAGTAATCTGATTGGTTGATAATCGGTAGTGGGTGTGGCATATATGAATATTCAGCAGGACAAGGGTTAATAAATTTGCTAATCATGATTAAGCAGGGTGTCCAAAAACTGCAGATGGAATGGCAAATAGTGCCTTTCTGGAGCAGTCTGACCTGGTTCTGCATGGTTTGCTTGACTTCTGTTAACAAAAGATCGCATTTTGCACATTTTTTAGTTTTGACATTAATGTTGCGAAAGGCTGCCTAAAAACATAAACGTAAATTTCAGAATAGAAATGAAAAAGACAATATATGAATCCATGAGCCCTATTGAATAGGGCTAGGTTTGCTTAGGACTGTGATCATTACGGTAGAAAAAACCCACTGCAGGACTTGGCATGTGACTTTTTTTTTGGTTTTGGTTTTACGGCCCTTTCAAGATTATTTCACTCATATCGAGCCGATCGTTAATCAGAGGTGGGCGAAAGCTGGAGTACCTGGAGAAAAACCACCTGACCTTCCGTTGCAGAACTTGGCGTCTCACATGTGACCCGAGCGAGGCTCCAACCACAGCGGCGAGAGACCTAATGATCAAGAGTCAGCACTCTTAACCATTAGGCCACGGAGGCCCGTTGGCATGTGAACTGAGTGAGGCTCAAACCGGAAGCAATGAGAGAAAAAGTCTTTTTCAATTTTTGTTTGATTTTAAATTTTTAGGTTTAACGTCCCCGTCAACACTGTATAGATCATTTTTGTGGGACTTTTACCTGACATTGAGATGAAATGACATCTCAATCTCAAACGTGGCACGCACCACCAAAATACCCAGAGAAAATACAAGAGTTGAAAGTACTGGGCTTAAGAACATTATACCAGAGAGGATATATGGCTTTTTGGCCGAATACCGACAATACCGACCAACAATACCCTGTCGTCCAATGAAAACCAATAGGCTTTATAAGCATGGCCGAGTCGCACCGCTTTGCCTGGGAAAGCTTAGATCCTCTTAGCGGTTTACCAGTACTTGTGTGCATTCGTGATTTTCGTTATCCGGGCACTTTGCTCATTCGGATTACTTCGGATGTTCATCACGCATAGCAACCAACCATTACGGTGACAACAAAAGCAGTCCACTGACCTTGGTTCTCTTTGTTGCACACAAATTGCACTGTGTTAACACGCTTGTTTTGTTGGTTTACAAAGAAACCGTTTTAAGAAAAGATGCCTTAAAGTTGTTGTTCGGTTGGATGTACGAATAACAACATGATGAATCCACTGAAAGTGACTTTTCACCTGTTTCCAACTGATCCGGTACGATTTAAACATTGGGCAACTGCCTGCAAGAGGGTCAACCAAGACGGCCCAAAATTGGAACCTGACACACACACAGTACTGTGTTCTGCACACTTTTTGTCATGTAAATAATCTGTCTTTTTCGCCTGATATTTTTTTTTTGGTCCTGAATAAATCATTTTGCTACACCCATATGTAACTGTAAACAATGCATTACTCGATAAATTTTGGGTATTTATTCATTTCACAAACTGTTTTATTTTGTTTGCTTTGGATTTTACAGCCAAGTCAACATTATTTAGGTCATTTGATCTAATAAGTTTAACTAACCACACTTCCTGGACAGGCTTATACATAAGTGGTTAACCAGTACAGTCCACAGTAGCCAGAAACTAATAGGTATGGAAACCACATCCCGATCACCAGTCACCCCTGCTCATCGGGGCTTGAAGGAATAGATGGGCTGCACGATGCTTCCACGCAGAGCTGCAACCGACCGCACATGAGTACTGGTTAACGGCTTAGAGGATCTAAGCCTGCCAAGGCAATGTGGTGCGAGTCAGTCCGTCCATGCTTATAAATCTGATTGGTTTCCATGGGCGACAGGGCTTGAGATGTCGTTTCATCTCAATGTTGGGTAAAAGTCCCACAGAATTGGGAGCAACGTCTCAAAAATGACCTTTACAATGTTGACGGGGATGTTAAACCTCAAATCAAACAAAAACAAACATCAGACTGAGCTACTGAGGCCGGCCTCACAAACTGAATATCTGTGCACAAGATATTACTAGTGGTTATAAGCAGCGATAAAATGTATTATGAATATACAGCAACAACAAACTGAATGCCTAGATCTTGATCAGAATGTCTTTATAAGAAGCCATCTGATCTGGGCCTACACTGTTTGCAAAGGAATGGGTTTTTGTTTTCAACAAGGGTTTTAGATCATCTTCCTTAAATCTTTTGTAGGATTGTATCAGTATCTGTAGGACTGAATGCATATTTTGGTCAGAATATTAATTTCTTTACTTAGACCTTTCTTTACTAAGATGGTTGTCCGGCAGACTAAAAGTTTTTGAAGGACGAAGTGAAAAAAATGGTTGAGGTTTAACATCCCCGTCAACAGCACGTCATTCCGAGGCGCTGCTTCCAATTTTGTGGGGCTTTTATCTGGTCACTGAAATGAATGACATCTCCATCCCTGTCGTCCAGGGGCAGACTTTAACCTTTTAAGTAGCTTACCAGTACTCGTGCAGTTCTGCTTGGAAAACTTTCGTGACATTTGGTTGAAGACCACTTGGTTTGTTTTGTTTGATTTGAGGTTTAACGTCCACATCAACACAGTAAAGGTCATTTTGGAATTTGGAGACGTTGCTTCCCATTTTGTGGGACTTTTACCAGACATTTTGATGAAGTGACATCTCAAGCCCTGTCGCCCAATGAAACCAATAGGGTTTATAAACATGGGTGGTCTGACTCGAACCACTTTGCCTGGGCAAGCTTAGTTCCAAGGGATTTACCAGTACTCGTGTGCAGGTCGGTTTCAGGTGACGTCTGCGCGGAAGCATCATCAAACCCATCTATTTCTTCAAGCCCGGATGGGCGGGGGCCGTAAGACCACTTGGTTTAATTTATCTTTCCATCAAATGATACTGTTCATCGAACCAGTTTTTGGTAGAATTTTCGTCGAAAAAATCGTCAAATTGACATTTAGTCACAATTTGGTGTTCAAAGTTTCGTCGAAAAACTATAAGGAGTTACATGTAAAAAACTGCAGTAGGTGTAATCATTTGTGCATGAAAGCCTGACATAGGTTGTGGGTACTAATTGAGGCGGTTCTAACGAGTACCCATAATCTATGTCTTGGGACAGAGATAAAGAAATTTTGTATTCCCCCACATATTTTATTACATCATAAAACATGCCTTTATAAATTTTACCCCCTTAAACCCCACAATTTTATAGAGGGAAATAAATGGGGCATAGAGAAGTGTACGTTCTGCTCCAAACCTACAATGTGGGTACTCGTTAGAACCAAATATTTTTTTTTCAAGTTTTCAGTTGATAAAAATTTCAACATACATGTACTTGAATAGGCATGTGAAAAAAGATAAAGTACTTTAGTGCAGATCTATAAATAAATAAATAAATATTGTCTTTATTAAATTCACAATGTCAGAAAAAAAACGATTTTTTTGTTGTTGTTGTTGTTTAAACTTATATCTGGCGGAGGTTCATTACAGAATTCTGAACAAGGCATCTTCTTTCTTAAATTAACTAAATTTGTAAACTATGAAACCATTTGGTCAATTAATTAATTTCACTTAACTGGTGAATCAATAAGGTGCGTATACAAATCACTCGATTCAAAATCGGGCATCAGATTGTTAACCCATGCGCCAGCAGGTAGCCTGTTTGGACATTCATTCATGTAAATTGCCTCCGATTTACGATCATAACGGACTCGGTAACTGGTCAACTCGTACAATGTACCTGAGTCAACTCGTACCTGTTTTTGGTCAACTCGTACCCGTTCTTTGGTCAACTCGTACCTATTTTGGTCAACTCGTACCCCAGGGGTAGGTGGGGTACTCTTTTTTTATGCCGAACAATAGTTGAAATGGGTTATAACTTGCCCCGAGACATGTCTTGAGTTCACCGGAGGCCAGAAAGAAGTACTTTGGGTCCTTTTATTGTAACATGGTTTTCATAGCGCGGGGATATGCGATGGCGCGTCATCAACCTGCTCTAATTATTATTATTATTTAATTAGTATTATTCACTTTTAACCCATTCCGTCCCTGAAACCCATTAAGGGGTACCTTGTCAAACACTGCAGGCCCAGATCCGACGCCGCAGAACGCGGGGATATGCGATGGCGCGCCATCATGCCGCTCTAGTTATTATTAATATTATTATCCACTTTTAACCCATTCAGTACCAGAAATCCACAAAGGGATGCCTTGTCAATAGGAGTGTAACGATGCATCGGACTATCGATGCATTGCGATAGGCACTGGGCCGATTGTACTGCATCGATGGTAAAGTTAAACATCGATGACTATCGCCGATAGTGTTTTGAACTATCGATAGTTTCGATAGTTTTCTATATCTCAAGTTTTTTTTTGTCCAGATAATTCCCGAACTTGTTTTCATTTTTGTACCCGGTAAAGCGTCAAACTGTATATTTTCCTAATTATAATCCAATAATCTACCGTATCAGTAGGGGTCAACGGCTGCTTATTGAGAGATAAAGGGGCAATAAAATTTCAGCCGAATCGTGATTTGGCGGTAGCCTACAGGTACACGGTGTTTATGCATCATATTTTTTATGCATTTATTAACTGACACGGATGACCACGCATATTTTGATTGCGCTAATCTGCAAGCTGTCTGTAAGCCAGTGATAAGAAAAGCGATGATTAATTAATGCGTATTTACATAACGGTATTTCTTATCAAAGGGTGCCGTCCACATAAGCACGTGAAGCATGGGAAGTCTGCACATGTCACTACCGCTTCGAAAGGTGAAAAAATTGTTCTGGTTGATGTTTTAGAGGATTCTTATTTTGTCAATGGCAGACATCAAATGATATGAAATGCGTGTCGTCTTGCAAAGAACGTTAACAATTTGAGCATCTAGACCAGTCTCCGCGAAAACCGTCGGTCCGTCGGACAAAACCGGCAATTTCCGAAAATGACCGGCATTTTCTGACAGTTTCCCGGACCACGGGTCCGGCAGTTTCGGTCCGTCTCGGTACTTTGCGGGTAGCCATTTCGGCCCATTCCAATCAAAGTATCGAATCATTTACTACCTGTTTTTCTGCTGCGTTAAGCCTTCAATTTTCCGTAAAACCCGAGATAGTAGAGTAGTCGTAGCAACTCGTCTAAGGAGCAATTAAATAATTTTCACATTGATTGCGGATTAAATTTTATGACTGGGGAATAAACGAAAATTAGAGACATAGCTTGACCATATTTTCACACCTTATCGACAATAACCGCAGGTGGCAATTATATGACAGGGATTAACAATAGTGTCATAATTGAACCGTTATAAATCATCAAACAGTGTATATCCAAATCAGACGTCTGCGGTATCTTTCTGAGGTGTCTGATCTGGGACTGCACTGTTTGCCAATGTCCCCAAAAAAGGGCCGCGGGCATATGTGGGTTAAGAAATAAATAACAATGGTAAATACAGGTAAAGTTTTTTCAACATTTTAATGTAAAATACATGTTTTCTGGTGAAACTCGCACGCACGTGCATTTTCCCGCCTTTTGAAGTAACTCAGGGCTTCCGTTAGGCGGACGTACGGCGTATATTTCGTCCTGAAATCGCTTCCGGACGCCCAAATTAAACATCAAAGGCGTCCCGCGGACTCCCGAAAATTTCTCTGTACGGCCAAAAATATTTACCGAGACGTATAAACCCGCCCACTTTTAGCGGTTTGTAAAAAGTTTGCTCCGCCTTCTTAGCTGAAACCGCTTTCTGTGTTTATTGAGTACTAAGGACGTCCCATTTTCTATCTGCGCGGTATTTTATTGACAGTCAGAATCACGTGCGTCGGCACACCTTTGATCGTCATCGGTGTGTGAAAAACATGTGGAGGTGATTGCTCGGTGTTTGCATATAATTTAAAGACACATTTTTCGATTACATAACATCCTAATGACCGTTTATTAAAGAATCCAGCATTGAGATAAAATACACTTGGGGTATTCAGGCTGTCGGACAGATAGGGTAATAAATTACCTAGGGATATGACTTTGACAAATGACATCTATTTATTTACACCTAAGTAACTTACACCTACAACTTTAGAATCTGTCCGCCACTTCATATTAAGATGACTACCTAGCCCTTACCCCAATGACCCGACTTACCTAACCCTAACCCTAACCTAGCCCTAGCCCTAACCCTAACCATCAGTGACCTATTCCTAACCCTAACCTAACCCTAACCGTCAGTGACCTACTCCTAACATACTAAGGTCAGTAAACAGTGGCGGACAGATTCTAAAGCCTAGCCCTTATTTTGATTTGAATGGAAGAAACAACAGCACCTTTTTCCGATTTTATATTTAGTAGCCATTATTTATAACCATTACAGAAAATGCCAATTCAAATATATTGGTAAATTTTTTCCACCAAATATGATTTTTTTTTTTCAGATAAAATCCTGATAACTTCATTATTTCTGCTCTAAACATATATTGTGGGTACTCATTAGAACCAACTCGGCGAAGCGGTTCAGACAAGTACCCACAATTTGTTTTTACAGTGTGACTGCTCGCTAGAACTGCTTCCATTTGTCCTGGAACATTTTGTAGTTCCAGATTGGCTGAAACTATAAAATCCTAATGTTTTAGACATTATATGATTTGTGTATCACATACTTTCAACCAAAATAAAATAAATAAATAAATAAATTAATAAATAAATAAAAAAAATAAATAAATATAAAGAAATACAGGCAAATTGATTGATTAAATTTTGAGGTTAATCAATACATTTACCTTGTTTATTTACTTCTTTGCACTTTTGAGTAAAGGAAACAAATCAAACAATGGATATCAGCATTACGAAGACACGCCTATACAAATACAGTGTAATTTTTACCACCGAAAAATCAAGAATTTTAAGATAAAAAAATTGCGATATTTTTCTTATTTCTGCTCTAAACATAGCTTGCGGGCACTCGTTAGAACCGCCTCATCGAGGCGGTTCTAACGAGTACCTACAATCTATGTTTTTGAACAGAAATAAGAAAAATAAAGTTAACCCCTGTAAACGCCAGTTTTACTATATAAAAGTGGGGTTCAAGAGGGTCAAAATTATATAGGTGTGTTTTCGCGATGGTGCTATTCTTTACTTTATTTTAAAATAAAAAAGAAGTTATTTAAACAATATATTGTTGGAAACAATCTCAGTAAATTATACTATCACTCAAGTACCCTTATTGAGTCCCCTATTAAACAAGAAATCTGCTCTAATCACCTCATAATCACTCAGATAAGATAAGCCTTTGATGTGCACTATGGTCCGAAGGAAATGTTTATTTGAGATCATTAGACAGGCCACCCCTTTTATATAAGGAAACAAATGTGTCTTTAAGGGATTAGTAGTTGAGGATAAACTAATTATCTCATTGACGATAAATGTTTTTTTTTTTTTTAATCCTGTAAACTTGTTACTGTTTAAAGGCATTTATTCTTGATTATTGAGGACTATCATTTCATTATATAATATTATGTAGCCCTCAGTGCTCACTGGAGAGACGTCCTCTGTCTTCAACAGGTAAGGGGCCGCCTTGGGGAAAATCAATAAATTTCTTACTGTTGACTGGTGTACATTATTGATTTTCCCCTTAAGTGTCTCAGTCAGGGGATTCAACAAGAGCTACTAATCACCATATTAAGGGCCGCCTTTGATCTGCTATAGTCAGTATATCACAGGGGGCAATAAAACAATTATGGACACACGGTGTGTTTTACTGTTACAGAATAAATGCCTTTAAATTAAAGCGGGTCGTAATTAAGGTGTTTGCTAGTGAGATTATCATTAGCGATGCAAAGTGTGACAATAGTTTCAAAGATAGATACGTTTTTTTTTCTTGAGTAAATAGCGGGTGTTCACTAGGTGAAATGACGAAAATAATTTATAAAATCCCAAAATGTCGCTGCGATCGACGTTTGATTTTGGCGCCTTGAAAATACGTAAAACCGGCGAATGTGACCAGGCCGGTTCATCAGGGTCCGAGCTGCAGTCTGATCTGTCTGTTAACCAAAAAGCAAAAAAAAAAAAAAAAAACTACTGCTGACTCGTCTAAGTAGAAGTAAAACAAAGATCAGGAATTGATACAATTAACTTACTCCACCCATAAAAGACACCAAAGGGAAAGAAATACAAACATTAAGCGACCAGACCATAATGGAAACCTAAACAAAGGAAGGCCATAAGGACAGTTACTTTCCCACAAAATGGCCATATGGTCATCCGAAACTAAAAGACACAAGTGATACACACAGTAAGTAACAAACAACAACATAAAATAAATCGCCACAGAAGAGCCGCCTTGGAACGGTCAGTGGAAGATTTCCACTGGGGGGCTTAAATCGATTTTACGTGGCCACAAGTCTGCTCCAATTGACCAAAGTTGCACGTGTCTCTGCCTTGTTGCCTGAAGCAGTTCTGAGTGTTTAGAGTACAATGAAGACTCGAAGCGTATGTTTTGCAAAGTTTGGCAAAGATCTTTTACAAAATATTTTTCTTTATTTCTTTTTAATCCATATATGACAATGGGTGTCAGGTTTGTTCTATTGTTATCTACGATGTACACAGATCGGGCGCTATGTTTTGTGGCGTCTGATCTGGGTCTACATGGCCTATTTATTTCGTGATGCACATGCTGTCACCAAGCAGAATCGTCCACTCAGTGAGTGAAATAAATAAAAACTAAAATCAACATATATGTTATTTATTTACTGCATCACACTGCATCACATTGCATTGGCATGAAATATAACTAATAAATTTGGCCGCCTTTAAGCAAACCGATTAATATTGGTTAGAAGTTTATTTCGGTCCTGCAGATTTCTGCTCGGTCCTGCAAAATATTTCTGTCTGTCTGACCAGTGTCCTGTGACACTTCAAAAGATTTCGCGGAGCCTGCTAGACATGTTTATAAAGCCGGGGAATTAATTTTTAATCTTGGATACAGTGTATTAAAAAATATGCACATGGAAATACCGCACTAGAAAACAATTACAACTCCAACCTCATTATAACACAGAACTCTGGCCGGTCCAACAAACGGACTGTGTCAGTTAATAGAATCGTGGTATAAACGCCGACTGTGTTTGTCACGGTCCAGTCTATTCTACTATCACACTGTAAACGCAAGCCTCCGACGCTATCGAAAAGTCTATATAATGTTCCGCATGACAAGGTGTGAAAATAAGGTCAAGTTATGTATCTAATTTGCGTTTATCCCTTAATCATAAAATATAATCTACAATCAATGTGAGAAGGATTTAATCTCTCCTAAGACGATTAGCTATATGATATATTTAATATGTATGTGTGATAAAAACGGACTATTCTACTGTCTCGTGAATGGTTATGTTTGGCGCCAAATAGCAGACCCTTGGCGGGAAAAGTCGAAGGCTTTAATTTATCTAAACACATCTGTATGCTGTTGTTGGTGATTGACACGGAGCTCCCGGGGATAAGTCGGGAGTTGTTTCCGGGGTTAAGTTGGGAGCCGGGCGCAGTTTTCTATCCATCTCTATTTACAACCGTTTATCTATCGAGAAAATATTTTTTACTGGTTCCAAACAAACGTTTTTTCATTAAAGAAATATGCCCAAATAAAATGAAACAATGACATCAAACACATGTGGGGTTGATCGGGTCGGATGACGTCATTTACTGATCGCTAGCAAAAAAACGGTAGCGGTGGTTTGTGGACGGTGGATTTTATGGCCATTCGGATGGTGGAAACTTTTGATGTTTGCCTTGAACTTGCTTGTAGGGCGGGTTTGAAAGCTTGGGTTCGTTTTGGATGGATGAGTTGTCTTAATTGTGGCTAGATCATTAAATTATAAATTTAGCTGCAATCTTTATTCTCTTTTCTCGCTAAGCTGACAATTTTAATCTTTTGAGTATACCGGCTGCAGCTCGTGTTAATCATGCGTGTCAAGCTAAATGAGTTTATATAATTGTATCTTTAATTACTAATTGGATAAGCTATTATGACATGTCTGCAATTAACTTGAGAAAGGACCGTTATTGACCGTGACAACTATAGTATTTTCTACCATATTACCGCACTTAAAGTCGTACAGAAATAAAGTTATATTACTTAAAACTTGATAGAAACCTTAGATTATATTTATAAGTGTTTGTTGGGGAAAATTTGGGTCCAAATATATTTTATTTTGATTAAGAAACTTATGGTACATTCTCACTGTGAATTGATACATGTATTTGGCAATTTCTATTGAAATGAGTCTCCAAGTTTATTTACACTTGAAAGAAAAAAGATGCTCCTGTGGAGCTGTTTCCTCTTGTAGGGGCGAACAGAAAAGCGAACAGGAGTATACAGCAGTTGTCCCTCTGTGTAAATTGTCTTGTATTTCTTTTATGCAGATCATTCATACAGAAAAACAGTTGACGGTTTGAATAGTTTTTATTTTCTTCTAAAACAAGAAATATCTTTCAGGCAATAGTATCGCAATAGTATTGCAATAGTAGTCAGCAATAGTAATAGTATCGCAATGGTTCTTCCTGCATTGTCAATAGTATCGCAATAGTCATTTCCTGACTATCGTTACATCCCTACTTGTCAAACACTACAGGCCCAGATCAGACGCTGCAGAACGCGGCGTCGTATGATCAGGGCCTACGCTGTTTGAAAAAGTTTAGCCACTTCCCGAATAAATTTTGAGGAAAACACAAACTGGCACCCCTAAATTTCAAAATATATAAGATGGAAGATTCTATTTGGGTTGTCAAACACTGCATGCCCAGATCAGACGCCGCAGAACAGGGCGTCGGCATCGTCTGATCAGGGCGGACGCTGTTTGAAAAAGTTTAGCCACTTCCCGAATAAATTTTGAAGAAAACACAACCTGACACCCCTAAATTTCGAAATATATAAGGTGGAAGATTCCATTTGGGTTAATTTAATTAACACTTTAGTTAATCGTGTACCGATTAATGTGGGTGTAAAAACGATTAAAAAGACTGTTTTTAATTGCTTTAATTTTGCCGGCGAGCGACTGTTTTTGTTCTGACAAAACTTAAAACTAAATCCCAGTTTTACTATTTATATATAAAAGTGGGTTTTAAGAGGAACAAATTCATATAGGCTTGCATTCGTGATGATTGTTTTTATTTGAGAGTTTGTTAGTTAAACGGTATAACAAATGTTTGTAATTTAAGCAATAATTATAACTGAATTTAATTTTATTGTGCTACCTGTACATCCCGCTGTGTTTATACTCGCCGACATGTAACCGGTTTTGTCCGTGCAATGGGAACACCCCTAAACCTCACTTTATATAGAGAAACTCTGGTTTACGGGGGTATACATTATCTTTCTTTCTTTATGCTCCAATACATATATATAGGTTGAGGGTACTCGTTAGAGTCGTTCGTACTAAAGGTCACAGCCTATGTTTGAAGTATAAATAAGAAAAAAAAAAAAACGGATTTTCGTAAGAAAAAAATGCCATTTTGGAGATGTGAAAAATGCACGATATTGCACTGGTGTGTTATCTTAAAGTAACAGTAATGAGGAATATGCAACATTTATGTTAGCCAACATTTATGTTTTGAGCATATATGAGAACAAATTATAATTGTATAACTACATTATATTTGCAACTGAGCATGAAATGTAATTATACAATTATATTTTTCTCGTTATTTTCTTTTACATATGAAGTTCGTATTATGTTGAGCATGGTGTTATGTACCAATCACATCCCTCTGGAGCACAGATTGTTGGCACTCGTTAGAGCTGCCCCACAGGGATAGTTCTAACGAGCACCCATAAATTATGTCTGGCTAAAGGGATATGGGGGTCATACACATGAAAGGAGCCATTTTGGCGCACGTGCGTAATGGCGTCATGCACACACTATGTATCGTCTTTATCGTCGGGAAAAGGATCAGGAGTCTGCATAGACCATAAAGTTGACCTGTATATATGTGTACTTAAGCCAAACTTACCCCAAAACAAATTTTATTTTTACTAAGGTACGAGTTGACTAAGGTATGAGTTGACTTAGGTACGAGTTGACTAAGGTACGAGTTGACTTAGGTACGAGTTGACCAGAAACCACGGACTCTTGCTTCATCGGGCAAACGGTCATAATAGTAGTACGACATGTTGACACAAATTACAGACATGCAAATGAGCTTTCACGGTCAATTACACTTTGCTTTATATGGTCGCTATGGACGAGCATTCACCGAGTAAGGCGTTGCTAAGCGGAAGTAGAACCGATATTGACCGGATATGACGTAGGACAATAGGGTTCGCCGGTCATCCGGGTACTTTCGTTTGTCACGTGATAGCAACGAGCACGCGGGTGAATACAAACGCCATTTTGAATAAGCAAATAGTGTAAATAAAACCCAAGTCACTAGCATATTTCTTACAATTTTGATAAAACATGCCAAAAATCTGTAGTGCAGGTGGTTGTACAAATCATCATTTACAACTGGATAAAAAGCTATCGTTCTATCAGTTCCCAAATGGAGAAAAACATCCAGAGAGACGGTCTCGGTGGATAAGGGCCTGCTAGTATTGACATATGTGTACGTTCTTGTGCTATTCTGACAAATCTTGGAGATGGAATTGTATGAAATTGATTACTTGACAAATAAATATGTGTAGGCATTCTGACCATTCCCATCATATTTTTTAAATAATAACCAGGGACCAGTTGTTCAAAACTAACAGTCTACTTAGCTATATAACACTTCACTAATATTTCAACGTTAACTGGTCATATACACCAATATTTTTTTGTTGACAAAATGCGGGAAGCTTCTCACATTTTGTCATAAAAAAATATCAGTTAATTTTGTTACCATAATACAATGATCAAATTTAATCTCTTAACGACCTTGTCAACGATTTTTTTACAGGCAAACAGTGTGGACTCAGATCAGACAGCTCCTCTGGGCAATCTGATCTGGGTTCACACTATTTGCAGAAATGACATATGACATGCAAACAGTATGGACCCATATCATATGAGCAGTCTGATCTGGGTCCACACTGTTTGCAGAAATGACTTAAAGCTACCGGCAGTCAACGATTTTTTACAGACAAACAGTGTGGACTCAGATCAGACAGCTCCTTTTAGCAATCTGATCTGGGTTCACACTATTTGCAGAAATGACCAGCAAACAGTGTGGACCCAGATGTGGAAGTCAGTGTTATTTTGACAATAAACAGAATGTCAAACCTACCTTGACACTTGGATAGAGTATATTTCCCGAGTCCATGACACCTCTGAATACACAACACTTGACACTAGTCCGTAGACATCGGTTATCAGGCAGCTGTTATTTCACTAAATGGAAATTTCCCGCCTCGTTATTCTTTACTTTTAATCATTTTTACTTACAGTAACATGCATTTTCAGGTTAAAAAAAACGATTTTATTCAATGTAATTGATAGCGATCTAAAGGGTAATTGCCGGTCGCTCTGTTATTGTTTTCACCTCAAAAAATGGCGGCCTATCGGTTGCTAGGGGCAGTGACGTCACGCCGGCGAACCCTATAAAGCCGAATGGAAGCATCATGCAGCCCATCTATTTCTTCATGCCCCAATTTAGAGTTCAAGACGGTCTCGCAGAGGTTGGGTATGAAACACCCTTCCCGATCCCGATCCCGATCCGAAAATCCCCGATCCGAAATTTTATATTTGCCCTAATTCATTAATAAGAATATATTTTAAACACTTTTTGTGTATATTTTATAACTATTAAGTATTTTTATCATTATTTATGTACAATTTGTTTAAATGTGTCCAATTTGTGATTTTATCCTAAATTATTCCTATCTCAGGGGTATGAAAGACCCTGCCGATTTTCCGTAAAAATATTGTATTCTTCCGCCTCTAATTAAAAAAATAAGCAATAACTAAATTATAAAATCAACATAACGGAATTGTTTTATATTTTTATGGCTTTTCTAGGATAAAAGAGAACTTAAAAAGAGTTTCGGATGTGTTTTTTGAATATTTATATCCTAAACGATTACCGATCATTATTGCTATTTATAGTTACGAAAATTGAACCGAATGTGAAATAAATGACTGGAAACGGACCGATTGAGTTTTCAAATGTCTTAAAAATCGTATGTGTGACTAGAGGTGCCACGATTCACCGAAATCACGATGCATCACGGTTCAGTGGTCACGATTCGGTTCACGATTCTTTTGATCCCATTTTCGATACGGTTCGATTCACAAAATTGTCAACAATTGTCAATCAATTAGTTGTTTAATTACTGCATGGCAAAGTGAAAAAAACTAGTACTCTTCAACAGTAAACTTCATTTTGAATGTTACTGAACAGATACACACATGGATTATTACTTTAGGCAAGGTTTTTATGACTTATTTCAAGCAAACAAAAGCGCTAATGCGAATGTCATTAGTTTTCGCGACTTACGAAAACCGATCTTTCAATCAATGACTGTCACAAATTAGGACTTTTAAGACCTTTCAAAATGACCAGAAAAGTTCTGTCAAACACTCCTCAATTTAATTTAAGTCTGTTTTTTGAACAGTTGTTCATGTTATTTTATAGAAAATGAGCCAATCTCCCATGATCAAAAACTGAACATTTTTCGGGACAGATCGTGTAATCAAACAAAGGTTATAAAGGCATCTACAGCATGTCTACAAGCTTTAATTAAGTGGTTGAACTTTGTTTTAATGTGATTCTTTCTTATTGAGAATTTATTCTAAAAAAACAACATTTAGTTATTGTCATAGAACTTTTATAGAAACATTCTTAATTAAACTCTGAACCACACCAAACATAGATTTTCATATGTTGCTGGCCAAAAAATGTTATCCTTTGCAGTTGGTAACTCAGCAGTTGAAGCCTTAAAAATGTATCGTGATACGTATCGTATCGTGAGCCAAGTATCACGATACGTATCGTATCGTGATGTGAGCGTATCGTGGCAGCCCTATGTGTGACATATAATTTCCATTGTGCGAGTGATGGAAGTTTGACGATGTCATATCTATCTATTTTTTATTTTGAGACAATGTGAAACCCAGGATCGGTCCGTTTCCGGTCATTTCTTTCACATTCGGTTCGATGTTCGTAACTATAAATAGCAATAATGATCGGTAATCGTTTTGGATAAAAATATGCAAAAAACACATCCGAAACCCTTTTTAAGTTCTCTTATATTCCAGAAAAGCCATAAGAGTATATAACAATTCCGTTATGTTGATTTTATCATTTAGTTATGGTTTATTTTCTGAATAAGAGGCAGAAGAATACAATATTTTTACGAAAAATCGGCAGGGTCTTTCATACCCCTGAGAGAGGAATAATTTAGGATAAAATCACAAATTGGACACATTTAAACAAATTGTACATAACTAATGATTAAAATACTTAATAGTAATTAAATATACACAAAAAGTGTTTAAAATATATTCCTATTAATGAATTAGGGCAAATATAAAATTTTGGATCGGGGATTTTCGGATCGGGATCGGGATCGGGAAGGGTGTTTCATACCCGACCTTCAAGACCAGGTCCATAGTTAAATGGGAGTCATCAGTCGAAAATTGAGATTTTTCGATGTTTTCATACATTTTGAGGTTTATTGGTACACAGGTGGCGTATTTGATCAATTTATTCACGGTTTGCGGCTCAAGTGCCAGTGGCCGAAAAGTCTGGTGGGGAACTGCCCATTAATTACTCCGTTACTACTCAAATATTTCTCGTTTTCACGGTGCAGGCATTGTTTATTTGAGTAGTGTACGGCCTATTGTACAATTTTAAATGGTATGTTATATTCAAATGTCAACTCACTGCGTAATTTCTCATGAAATCCGGATTAAATCCGTTAATTGTTCACTGGAGTAACAAAACAAGATCAAGGATGTGAAAATCACGTAACGAAAGGATTTATGGACATCTCGGCCCCTAACAAACTCGGCCCCTGACAAACCCGGCCCCTGACAAACTCGGCCCCTAGCAAACTCGGCCCCCATTCCAATCCGTCCCTAAAAACTCAGTCCCTAGCAGCATTTAGGTCATAAAATACAATGTTTTTGCTTCCGAGAATTAATTTGGAAGGTGGATAGGTAGTTTCACAGAAAGTTTGAGCATATTTATCGTTTTAATACGAAACATTATCCACGATAAAAGATCGCGGCAACCCATGCTGTAATCGGGACGGTGTTGGAATTGAGTGTGGCATCACGAAAACATGCCTATATAATTTTGACCACCTGCAACCACACTTTTATATAGTAGAACTGGGGTTAACAGGGGTTTATATAAGTTTACTTTTTTCTTCTCAAAAACATAGATTGTTGGTTCTTGTAAGAACCGCATCGTCGATGCCGTTTTAACAAGCACCCGAATCTGCTTGCTCAAAAACATAGATTGTTGATACTTGTTGGAGTCGCCCTGTCAATGTCGTTATAACAAGTACCCAAAATCTATGTTTATAGCAGAAATAAGAAAAATATTTTTTATGTTTCATCTGAAAATTTTCATATTTGGGTGGTGAAAAAATCAATATTTTAGAAAAGGCCTGTTTTTATGCCCCCGCATCGTATGATGCCGAGGGCATATAGTTTTTCGGTTTTCCGTATGTGCGTCCGTGGGTACGTGCGTACGTGCGTACGGTTTCCGAATGTACGAAAGTGTGTACGTACGTACGTACGTAATCCTGTTAGACTCAGGTTAAGGTTTTTGTACAAGGTAACTGAGGTAATGGCCAGATATGACCGACTCAGTATAAGAAGATAGATAAGAAGATAGATAGGTAGAACTTGAGCTCATATTTTCCAAACCATACAATAGATTTGGTTAATATTTAGTATGATGATAGATATAGGTCCAAAGTTTTATTCAGCAATACCCCCACCCATACCCTAGACCTCAAGGTCAAGGTCGTGGACTTCGAAATTTTTAACGTTTAAGACCCAGGTTAAGGTATTTGTACCAGGTAGAACTTGAGCTCATATTTTCCAAACCGTGTAATGAATTTGGTTCATATTCGGTATGATGATAGATATAGGACTGAAGTTTTATTCAGCAATACCCCCACCCATACCCATGACCTCAAGGTCAAGGTCATGGACTTGAAAGTTTTAATGTTTAAGACCCAGGTTAAGGTATTTGTACCAGGTAGAACTTGAGCTCATATTTTCATAACCATAAAATGGATTTGGTTTATATTTACTATGATGATACATATAGGTCCAATGGTTTATTCAGCAATACCCCCACCCATACCCATGACCGCAAGGTCAAGGTCATAGAATTAGAAAAAAATTTAATGTTTAAGACTTTGGTTAAGGTATTTGTACCACCAATTTCAATAAACTTCACACAAATGTTCCTTATAAAAATATCTCGTGCAGGTTCGACTTTTAAGGTCATGGCCTCAAGGTCAAGGTCACAGAGGTTATTTTTAGAAAAACTTTGTCATTGCTCTAGCGCCTACATTTCTTCACTGATTTCAATATAAGTTCACACAAACGTTCCATATGACAATATCTTGAGCGAGATCAACTTTCAAGGTCATCACCTCAAGGTCAAGGTCACAGTGGCTATTTTTAGAAAAACTTTGTCATTGCTCTAGCGCCTCCATTTCTTCACCAATTTCAATATAACTTCATGCAAATGTTCCTTATGACAATATCTCAAGCTATTTTGACTTTCAAGTTCAAGGTCACTGTGGCTATTTTTAGAAAAACTTTGTCTTCGCTCTAGCGCTTACATTTCTTGACTAATTTCAATATAACTTCACACAAATGTTCCTTATGACAATATCTCTAGCGAGTTCCACTTTCAAGGTCAAGGTCACTGTGGCTATTTTTAGAAAAACTTTGTCACCCCTCTAGCGCTTACATTTCTTCACCGATTTCAAAATAACTTCACACAAATGTTCCTTATGACAATATCTCGAGCGATTTCGATTTTTAACGTCAAGGTCACTATTGGTGGAACGCCGAAACTCGCACAGATTGGTATTTGCACCACTTAAAGATTAATGTGCTAAGCGGGGGTATCTGTGTACTTTGGACACATTTCTAGTTTTGTGATATTAACATTTCCAGTGTAAAACCAAATGTAAACCTATAGAAAACAATATTAGCCCCCGCCCATCGGGGCTTTGGGAAATAGTTTGGGCTGCATGATGCTTCCACGCAGAGCTGAATCTGACCACACACGAGAACTGATAAACTGTTTAGAAGGACTAAGCCTGCCGAGGCAAAGCGGTATGTGTCAGATCGTCCAATGCATAAAAGCCTTCTGGATTCATCGGGCGGCAGGGCTTGAGATGTCATTTCATTTGAGTAAAAGTCCCACAAAATTGGAAGCAACGTCTTCAAAATGACCTTAATAGTGTTAACTGTGTCGTTAAACCCCAATTCAAACAAACAAAAACAAATAGAAAACAATATAGGTCATGATATACACGGCTCTCCACGCTCTGATTTTGCGTTGGCGACGTTCATTACGAAAACACTCCTTTACAAATACATTGTCATTTTTTTTTTGCCAAAAATGGAAATTATAAGATGAAAAATTGTGATTTTTTCTTATTTTTGCTCTCTTTTAAGTGGCAGAGATGTAATTTACACGCTAATCAATCAATTAATTTATTAATTACATCAGAAGGTGAGTGACAGTGGACCCACAGTAGCGTGTCATACACTGGTTCAATCAACGGCATTAGGTTTATTTAACTCATGTGAGATGGGTTACTCATAATTTCATCAAAAACAGTTCAAAAGGTAATTAGGCATATGTACATTTAAAATGTGTGTAATGACTAATCGTTTGATTAAGTCAATTCCAACACTAATATATACTATATTCTAATTTTAGGGGCCGAGTTGGTCAGGGGCCGAGTTTGTAGGGGCCGAGTTTGCTAGGGGCCGAGTTTGTCAGGGGCCGAGTTTGTTAGGGGCCGAGATGTCCTGTCACCGGAGGGGTAA